>JANHFL010003078.1:141864-160196 GCA_032468155.1 Oxyrhabdium leporinum
CATGAAAGTACATCTATAGTATGTAGATAATAAAGTCGAAAAAAGGTGAACAACATTTTTACAGAACTATAGATACGATGAGGCTGGGTGTCTCAAAGAATGGCTGGGAGGGGAGGGACCAGGCGAGGTACCTGTTGACGTGAGTGACATTGAGTTGGCCATGCTCACCCAGCCACATGGCCACCCAGCCACACCCACCCAGTCACATGACCGCCTGCCTGGCCACACCCACCCAGCCAGTCTTTAGGGCAAAGAACTGGTTGTTAAAAAATGTGAATCTCACCACTGGATAGACAGACAGACAGACAGGTAGATAGATGTGTTTGGAATATCTCTATCTAAGAACATCAAGAAGAAGAAACTATGTAGCAGCATTATGAAAAAGCTATCCTTTCTAGGATTCATTTCCATTTATATATGCAAACTAATCCCCACCCTCCTTCCCTCCCACTCTGTGCATGTAAGAATCCACTTGCCTATAGTTTTTAATACTGCATTTTTTGGGGGGGGTGGGGGGTTTCTCTCATCCCCCTCTCCATATCATTCCAAAGACAATTGCCTTGTTATCTCCAGTATCTCTGGTCATGCCTTTCTTGCTTCAAGATGGCTGTCCTGTGCTTCTCAGGCTACCTGCTGTCATCTCCCTTTAAGCCCCTCAGAAGGGAAGGAGGATCCGTGCTGGCTTCCTTACTCAAGGAACCCCACAGATGAAATGGGTTTTTATATTGCCATCTCCCCACTTAACCTGGCTATCAGACAGGTTGTGTGCAAAAACAATGGAGAAAGGCAGAGAAGGGAATACAGAAAACAATAATCTTTCAATTCAGTAAGGTAATACAGTAAAATATGGTTCCTTTTAAAAAGATAAGTCTTTTCTGGGTTTGGGCAGAAGGATAAACAGCTGAGTTATCTGTAGTCTCTCTTTTATTTTCAGCCTGTGTTGTCGGGTTTAGTAAATTTTTAAGCAGCTGTCAAAGTGAATTTATGATAGAAGTGGTCTAAATTCTTGCCTAATCCAGAAGGGAAAAATCCCACTCACTGATTTTATACTCTATCCTTTGTCTTTAGAACACTTTAAAAGCTTCCCCTACTTAAGATTCAAGAGCACCATTAGTCAAAAATTTCAGCTCTGGAAACTCTGTACCTAGTCCTGACAGCTTAACTTCCCAGGTGCCTTAAGTGGCTTTTAAAGTGATAGAGACATTCTTGCAGTAGATATTGATAGAAGAAACTGTTGAAATGTGATGGTTTAGAAGATTGCAATTGGATTCAGAGAGAGAGAGAGAGACAGAAACACAGAGAGAGAGACAGAGAGAGATGGCACAAAGTAGATTTTCAGTTCTGTGGAACAGGGGTGCCCAATCCTGGGTCTGTGGCCCAGTACCAGGCTGCAGCCCATTGAGAACTGGGCCAACAAATGGCAGGCAAGTGTGCGAGTTCATGAAGCTGCATTTGCACGTGGCGCATGTACGAAACCATCGGTCACAAAGCTGGAAGGGTTGGGGACCACTGCTATGAAACACTGGATGGTCACTCTGCCTGCTCCAAAAGAGATCCCATATGGACTGAGATTTCTCTATGCAGATCAAGGGATCAGAACATTAAAAGGATTGATACATGGGTTCTTGGCATCTCGCTTCCATCTGAACAGAATGCCGCACCTTCACAGACCCTCTTCTCCATAGGCCTTTCACATACGCCTACCAAGTTTCAGCAATGCGTCAATGTTTGTTTGATGCATGCATCACAGGTGAATGAGGTTAAACAGCCACAATGGATTTATGTTTTTACAGATGACAGTTTTGGTAATTGTATGGATGATCTAGCTATCATCTTCCTGGCAACAATATGGATGTGATTTATCATTGCCTTCTTCTGGGTTTCTTCCTTTTTTAATTTACAAATCTAGCTTCCAGCCCTGGGATTTGCCCTCATCCAAATATCAGCAAAGTCTGAACCTCCTGAGATTTTTGGGATTTTTGAGATTGGCCAACACCAGCTAGAATGATGCTGCCCCCTACTTGTGTGGATATCTATATAAAATTATTATTTATCAAATTTATGTACAGTAGCTGCCTATCTTAGCATGAGCAACTCAGGACCGTGTGCCACAATCAAATAAAACAGTAAGATATACAAATCATCATTATAAAAATATTTAAAAAAATGTTTATTAAAAGTTTAAATTATCTTTTAAAATTAAAATATACAAACTACAGGGCAAGGACAGAATAAATATGTCAGCTATAATAGTGGAGCCATCTTAGGCTATTATAAGTAGTCGTTGACTTATCACTATTTGTTTATTGACTGTTTGAAGTAATGATAGCATTGGAAAAAGCAACTTGCATTCAGTCCTTGCCTCTAGGAGCGTTGCATCCCCAATGGTCATGTGATCAAAATTTGGGTAGTTGACAACTGGCATATATTTATGACAGCTGCTGCAGGGGTTTGTCTGATTGCCATCTGCAACCTTCCCAGGCACCTTCCAACAAGCATTGTGAATGGGGGAAGCTGGATTTGCTTAACAGCCATATGATTGGCTTAACGACCTTGGCAAAATTCATATAATTGGGCATAACTTAATTACTAACCTCATTGCTCAGTGACAGAAGTTCCAATATCAATTATGATTCCAAGTCAAGGACCCTTGGATCCTCCCAAGCCTGTTGACATCACTTTCGTTTTTTTTGTCTTTAAATAATGTTTCCAAAATATATTGTATATCTCTCTCTCTCAGAGGAAAGATCACTATAGGTGCCAATGTAGTGAGCACAAATATATAATATGCACACTATCCAGTCAATTGCTATTAGCGGTGACGATGAACAAGTATGGTCTGAGTCAGTTTAGTGTGTGTTTATTCATAAGTTGATTTTGTTCTGTCTCTGCATTCAATTTAGATATTTTTAAAAAGTGTGAACGTTTAAATCTACCATGCAAAAAATCATACGAATACATATTTTGATAATGCTTTTCTGAAAGTATTTTTCTCACAAAGCATGCATTTCTAAATGTGTTTTCTCTCAAAGTATGCCTAAAGTAGAAGCTGAAGCAAAAGCTGCCCTGGAAAATTCAGATAAGTCCAGAATTAATTGGCACATTCATCTTGAAGATGTCGATCAAGTCAGTTCACCGTGAAATGTTGACTCAACAAAAACCTTGAATATCTCTAGTTATAAGTCCACCAAGGGGTTCCTGTTGCCAATTTCCATTTTGTGGAATGTTGGCGAGAGTAGATTTCATCAACTCTTTGGTCTGCTCTGATTGAACAATGGGCCTTTCCAAAGTTCATGGACTGGTCGGCTGTTCCCAGTCTACTTGATAAGGGATTCCAAATTGAAAAGCCGTTAATTATCCTTGATTGATGGGCAGGCAGGCTTGTCGTATTGGCCAGGGGAAGAAGAAATCATATAAGGGAAGTCTGAAGTTAGCGTTTCCCCCAGCAGTTCAAAATTACAGAATTAATGATTTGATTCCATTTATCTATTATCTCGATGCCTGGAACAGCATATGGGTAGCAGGATGCAGATGGTAGTTATCCTGCTGCGTTCAATAAGGAGACCATCTAAATTTGAGCAGAGCCACAGCACTGAACTGTTCAGATTTAAAGGCAAAAGGGGGATTCAGAGATACGTGGCCAGGCACATAGCATCTGCCTGCAACTTCCTCAAGCAGCCATGTTTTTCCCCCCTTCGGGATTGCAGCTGCCAATGACATAACACAAGCCTGGGAGAATACTTGAAGGAGTTATAGATAAGGGTGATATCAGTGTTCCAAAGTTTTTGTTTTCAAATCCAAAGCTCTGTATCGTCTTTGTATACTGAAAATGGGAAAGGCCGCACTTTACAACTTTGGACCCTACTGAGGTTTTTGTAAGTACAATAATTCTTACCTGGCACTAAGCTTCAAGATCAAACGAAATATTTGCAAGAGTAAAGGTTTCCAAAGGGGATTTAACAAGTTGAGGGAAAATACAAGGTGCGCTGCTAAATCAGCATATGCTATACTCAGAAGATGCTTAATGAAAGGCAATACTTAGCCTTTGTGTGAGATGAGCCGGAATTACCAGCCTGGTCCTGAGTCAATCAATTTCAGAACAGAGCTGGAAGGGACCTTGAAGATCTTCTAGTCCAACACACACACATACACAGTCCTGCTGAAGCAGGAGACTCTACACCATTTCGGACATGTGGCTGTCCAGTCTCTTCTTAAAAACCTCTGGTGATGAAGCACCCACAACTTCTGGAGGCAAGGTGTTCCACTGGTTAATTATCTTCACTGCTAGGAAGTTTCTCCTTAATTCCAGGTTGCTTCTTTCCTTGATTAGTATCCATCCATTGCTTCTTGACTTGCCTTCTGGTGCTTTGGAAAATAAGTTGACTCCCTCTTCTTTGTGGCAGCCCCTCAAATACTGGAATACTGCTATTATGTCTCCTCTAGTCCTTCTTTTCACTAGACCGGCCATATCCAATTCCTGCAACCGTTCTTCATATGTTTTTGTCACCAGGTCTTTAGTCACCTTAGTTGTTCTTTGCACTTTTCCAAAGTCATATACCTAGCACAACTGGTACTTAGTATATCAATCTATACGATGTACCAGTTGTACTAGGTATCTGCGCACCTGTTTCTCCATCTGCTGTACTGCATTTTCAGCGATGGGTAGACAGGCTCTGATTTAGAGCTGAAATCTTCTACCTTACTGGAAGCTGGCCTCTGTATTTGATCTCTAGGAGGCTTATCCTTCTCCTTGTTTAAAGATGATTCACTAGCTAGAGATAGGGCAGGTTGCTTATGAAATGTAGAATAAGCAATGCAACACAGTTCTTCAGTACTCGGTCATTGCTGCCTTCTTGCCCCTGCTCCGCCTTACCATCTCTAAGTAGTCCTAAACTTCAAACCATCTATATAATGACCATTCAAAGTTACAACAGCATTGAAAAAAGTGACTCATGATTGGTCCTTGCACTTATGGCACAGCATCCTCACAGTCACCTGACTGAAATTTGGGCATTTGTTGGCAACCAGCACATATTTATGACAGCTGAAGTGTCCTGGAGTCACATGATTCCCTGTTTGTGTTCTTTCCAGCTGATTCTGACAAGCAAAGTCATTGGGGAAGCCAGATTCGCTTAACAGCAGCTTGATGCATTTAACAACTGCAGTGATTCTCTTAACAACTGTGGCAAAAAACAACAACAAAAAAGGTCACGAAATTGTGCATGACTCACTTAACAATGGCCTTACCAGACATTCTGGTATCAATTGTGGTCCTAAGTCCAGGACTCTCTGTACCACTAGAAACATCCACCTCCTGCTGCAATAATTGGACCTGTCTTAAGAGATAAAATGAATTTACTATTGTTGTTTACTAGATGCAACAAGGGTACCCTCAAAGATCCAATTATTTGGGGGTAGAATTCCTCTCATGGATTTTAAATGATCTTTTGAAATCCATATTAGGATGTCTGGATGCTAAAGATGAAAAGATTTCAACTATTTTCTTAGATGTACTTAATGCTTAGATCTGATATACTGGAAACCAGAAGGAAGCAATCGCCTACACTTAAAATGAAAGAGAGGAACCAAATGCAATCATTTTCCCCTAATGATGTTTACAGGATTGTTGTTTTTTTTAAGTTACATTCATCTGTTGAGTATCTTGCTGCCAAAAGTTCCTTAACTATTTGAGCAATGTTTTCTCCTTTGAACTGGAAATAATATCTTTCCGTTCTTTTTTTTTTTTTTTTGCTTTTACCATCTAGCTGGGTGCTTGAAGTAGTTTTGTTCTCTTTTAACACAGGATGAATCCTAATGAAATGAGGTCAGTATAATCAATCCACCTCCAACTGTCTTTTGTTTTTAGTTCAGCAGGTGGTATAAGTGAAGAGGAGAGAAAAGATTGATTTTGTGAAGAGGTATGCATAATTTGATACATAACTCTGCTAATGAACTACAGATCTGCTTTAAAAAGACAAGAGAATTGCTCCATCTAGCCTTGTGTTCTTGTACTTAGTTCAAGAGTTTCTTATTAGCCTTGAAGTCTGTCATTCCACTAGATCAGTTGTTCCTGGGATGTGTGAGGAATTTTTATATCAAAATATATTTTACTTGAGAATCAACATCTCCACTAAATAGTTGACAGTCAAGCTGAAACTAAGCTAATTAAGTAAAAATAGCAAACAAGGAAAATATTTTCTTCAAACTTTCTCAAACTCCCCAGACCTAATCCACATATCAAAGTGTAAGGTCTGCAAGCGCAAATACAGTTAATTAAAATAGATCTCCCAGTGGAACTGCATCTTCACAGGAATAAACCCCATAGGTTTACTTATTACACACACACACACACACACACACACACACACACACACACACACACACGTCCCTCAAGTGTCACCTTAGAATCAGCACGTAGATACTTCCACACTCAGGACAAACTCCCTATTTAACTATGTTGCTTTGCCCCATTTCTTTGCAGCTGCCCCGAAAGGCAAACTCCTTGTTTTTATGAATAAATATTTATTCTTTGCTCACAGCTATTTAGATCTCATTTTTATTTATTCTTGCAAAACCCTGGCTCGAGTTGGAACCCCAAATTATACTTCTGACAGATGTTATGTAGCGAAACCTTGGTAAATGTATGTGTTTACAAATAACTTTTCTCAGCAGATGTTAGCAATTTGTAGACTTTGTCTGATCTATAAAACTAAATAAGGCTTAGTGCTCAGATAGGAGATTTCCAGGCTTTAAATTAAACTGGGAATTGGGAAAAAAAATCGGGAAGAACACAGAAGCAAACTACTGCAAACAGTTGAGCTCTCCTTGAAGGAGGCTTTATATTTAATGTAACTATTATTGTTGTTGTTATTGCCTATGGAGATTCTCAGTCATGCAGGTCATGGTTGCCCCAAAGGTGCTTTTTCAAGAGATAACTGGACTTCCTGGTTTTTCTTTGAAGACATTTCGCTTCTCATCCAAGAAGCTTCTTCAATTCTGACTGGATGGTGGGGAATGTTGTTGTTATTATTATTATAGAGCAACTCTGGTTAACCTGGGTCTATGGGCCATATGTGGCTTTCAACTTCCTTCAATTACGCTTGCTGAAAAAGCCTCTTGGAAAATAGATTAAAAAAAATAGACTGAACTGCAAAATACATCACATATGCTTTACATTTAAATCAAATGTAAAACCTCAAACTCCTTCAGAAAAATATAGAATATCCTCACCCTGCCCACCCCCCACCCCCATATAACATGTACTCAACCACTACGCAGTACTGTCCCAAATTGCAAGTGGACTTAATAAACAACTATTAGCCGGTGAGCCTAACAGTTCAGAAAGCCTTCTGCTTGATTTTACTTGAGCTTGTTCTGCTATCCGTTTTCAAAATGAAAATTTGCTGAATTTTGTGGGGAATTATTTGACCTCTGCCTGTGTGCCACTGGGCAGGTATTACTGCTGGCAGTCAAAATGCCCTCTCACATTTTGTCAACCTTGTTCTTTCTAATACAGGTAGCTCTTGACTTACAACTGCAACTGGGGCCAGAATTTCTATTGTTTAAGCAAAGCAGTGGTCGCACCTGGGTTTATGACCTTTTATTGCCACTGAGCAATTCACTGTTAAGTGAATCATAGTCATTAAGTGAATCCGACTTTCCCCCATTTGCTTTGCTTGATAGAAAATGACTGGGAAGTTCACAAATGGCGATCACATGACCCCAGGACACTCCCAAATTTTAAGCATGTGACCATAGGGATTCTGTGATGGTTTTAAATATGAGGTCATAAGTCACTTTTTTTGGTGGGGTAATGGTCACTAAACGAATGGTTGTAGGGTTTGGACTGCCTGTATGGTGCAAATAGATTATTTAACTACTATACTTGCCAGAGAGTGCATTGTTGTTAATTGGGGGGGGGGGGTTGGACCACTGCAGCTCATATACTTGAGATGTGGCTGTTGGGTGGGGCTTCTTTGCTTCCTTTGTTGTAGTGGCGCAGTGGTTAGAATGCAGCATTGCAAGCTAACTCTGCCCACTGCCAGTGGTTTGATCCTGACTGGCTCAAGGTCAACTCAGCCTTCCATCCTTCTGAGGACTCAAATTGTTGGGGGCAATAAGCTGACTCTGTAAACTGCTTAGAGAGGGCTGTGGAGCACTGTGAAGCGTTATGTAAGTTTAAGTGCTATTGCCATTGCTGTTGTCCTATGAAAGACCAGGTGCTTATTAGGTCTTGAGATTGGATTTTAACTCTGGGTGCTTTTCCTGCTGCCAACACAACAATCACAACTGCATACTCAAAGGGTTTCAAACAATAATGACACCCCCTGCCCAAACAGTCCTTCGTGCATGCTTCCTTTCTATCTTTTTCAGCTGACAAATCTGTAAACAATTATTCTTGCAAAGATAACACATTGAAAACCTTCCCGTCCCTGTTGTTTTTCCTGGTTTTTGAAAGATCTCTAGGAAATTTGCATTAAATGCATCTACCTGTTCCTTTGCATTACCATGGATAGTTATGGAAAGGGAAGCACTGAAAAGGAAGTAATGATGAAGGAACTCCAAATGCATTTTGCACTTTATAAAAGTAATAAAGAGACACTGAACACTTTTCTCGTCATAAGCTTTCAGCAGATTGTGTAAATAGTTACTGTCCCTTTATTTCAAATCTTGAAATAAGCTTCAAATTTAATGCAGATCAGACCACAAGCTGATTAGAGACCACACCAAAAATGCTAAATGTGTAATCTAATTTTAAATTTTGCTTTAATTTAGATGTTGCTGTTTATGTAAATGTTATTGTTCTGAATGCCCCGCTGAGAACTCAATCATAGACATAGGCAGACATTGTAACATAAAAAAGAAATACCTTTATGTGGTCTTAGTAAAGTACTGGTAGTTCTAAATGTTTCTCAGAGACCCTGGAATCATTTCCAAGAGGACAATCAAATTCTAATTGAACTACCAAAATTTAGTAGTGGTGTAAGAGAACAGAATTGTGCGCCATAAGATAGACATGTTGTAAAACAGTCACTAAGGCAGTCAGTGTGAGCTTAAATGGGCTCTGGGGGATGGTAGAGGACAGGAAGCCCTGGAGGAATGTTGTCTGTGGGGTCGTGATGAGTTGGACATGACTTTGCAACTAACAACAACAACAACAACAACAAAACAGTTAAAAAAATAAAATGAAGAACCACCTCCCTTGTACCTCCCAAAAAACAATCTCAGCAACACTTTTGATTTTTTTTGGTTGGATTTATACACACATTCCTCTTTGTTCAGCTGATGGAAGTTAGTTGTAGCCCCACAACTAACTATGGGATAAATTGGGCTGTGAAAGAGTTATCTTTGTAGGTTCAGCATGAAGAAGGAGCACAACACTGAGAAGAAGAACCAAGCTTTCTTGTAATAATCATCATTTGCCTACTTTACAAGGAAAAGAGATCCCAAAATGGGGAAAAGCAAATATTTTTATAGAGGTTGAGGGCTTCAAGGTGGAAAAGCCTAGAGATCTGATTGGCTAGCCAGTTTGGGAAAGCTAGGTATATCCTTGTCCCTATGTGGTGGCGCAATGGTTAGAATGCAGTATTGCAAGAAAACTCTGCTGACTGCCAGGATTTCGATCCTGACTCGCTCATGGTTGACTCAGCCTTCCATCTTTCTGAGGTCGGTTAAATGAGGACCCAGATTGTTGACTGCAATATACTGACTATAAACTGCTTAGAGAGGGCTGTAGAGCACTGTGAAGGGGTATATAAGTCTAAGTGCCAGTGCTATTGCTATATAAATAACTTGGTGTTATTTCTATTGTTGGGCAAAACAAGTATTTTAGGAGGGCAGCAGAGTTGAGGAGGTTCATTCCTAAACCAAATGGAACATTGAGGCCATCAGACTCATGGAGAATGGAGTGCCAAGGTTTCTTTAGGTTGCAAATCCTTTGTAGAGGTTGCTGTGAGCTGGTGAGGAGGCTTCTGTTCTTTGGTTTAGATGGGATTGCAAGGGACTTCATCTCACAATAGGGAGAATTGATTCAGGTCTGATAGAATTAGGCAAAGAGATGAACTGGGTTTGACTTTGATCCTGTCTACAAAATACGAAGGTAAGGGTACAATCTTTATTTTGATTGTTAGGTTGATTTTCTCCACTAAAGTGACTAGCTCAAAGCCCTCCAGGGAACATTCTGAGGTTGAGCAGGAATTAGAACATAGGTCTTCCCTTTCATCACTATACCAGTTTAGCTCTAAGGTGGCCCTTGATGATGATGAATTGATGGCTACTTTGTAGGATTTCAGACGCCAACAGTTTGCCCCACCATCCAAGTCTCTAGCTCTGCTTTGCCCAGGGAACTTTCCAAACCTATCATGTAATAGCCAGATGAATGTGAATCTTTTGCCTGCCAAACTAGTGTTCTCCTTTAAGGATAGAAATGCATAGGGAGAATTAAACAAAAACTCAGAGCCCATTTTCTCTCACACAACTGTACATCACTGGGTTCCTAATGTCTTAAAATCACAGAAAGTAGAAATGATTGCTTATTTGTGAGATACAAAATGGAGCAAGATAGGGATGCCCGCTGTCTCCTCACTTATTTTGGGTCTTGAAATACTGAGTAGAGATATAAGGGAAGATGAGACGACCACGGGAATAAGGATTTAAAAAATAACTTATAAGCTAGGGGCTTTGGTAGGTGATTCATGTTGGTTCTGGAAGATCCTTTAAAGGAAGTTGAAATATTAATGGGCAAAGATTTCAAGGTTAATAAACTGAAGATGAAGTTAACAAAAAAAATGAATATAGATGTTCAAAGAGAATTTATAATTAAAATCGGTTTTAAGATTGAGAAGAAAGTAAAATATCCTGGTTTCACTAGAACCAATATGAAAAAAACTGTTATTTCAAAATAACTATCTTAAGGCAGAGAATAAAGTTAAAAAAAGACATGTTAAGTTGGTAGATATTATAACTGTAATTTCTGATGAAAATTTTAATTATAAAAATGGATGTCATGCCTAGAATGTTGTTTTTGTTTCAGACAATTCCTTATGCACCATTTAAACAATGACAGAAAGATGTATCTAAATTTGTGTGGCAGGGGGAAAAAACACGAGTTAAATTTCAGGCATTACAAGATGCAAAGGAAAGAGGAGGATTGGGTTTACCTGACTTGAAATTGTGTTTTTTAGTTTTCTGTTTGATTTGGATGAAAGAATGGTGATTTAGCCATGGCAAGTTGGCTGTGGCAAATTGTCCTAAACCTGTTACATGGCAATCTCAATGGACAAAATAGAGAATGCAGTTGGTGTCCCTGAGATATAGAGTACTTTGGCTAATAAGATTAATGGCAAAGAATGCTGGGAATCGTAGTTTTGAGTATCAGAAGGACCATAGTTCTCTAATGTTTGGTGTGATGGCAGAACCAAACTCAGGATGCCTTTGTGTTTTGGAAACTTGGTTCAGAACAGATAGAAATGTTAATAGTTGGGAAAGCCCCAGAGAGCTTTAAGGTAGTTGTATCATTTTTTTCTTTACTATAGCAATGTTCATTTGCACAAGTGCATAACATCTGCTGTTTGAAGGAATGAATTGACATAATGCTCCTTAAAATTTTAAAAACTTAAAAGAAATATACAAAATATTTTGTGGTCTGAATGAAGAAACGGGTAAAGAATGACACCTCCTTGGCTGTCTAATATCTGTGCCAGTTTGACAAGGAGAGAGAGGGGAAAAACATAAATGCTTCCCAGGTTTGGAAGATTTTTTTAAAACAGTCGCACTAATTTGTTGCTTTTAAAATTCTTATTGCTCTTTTGTTCAAAAGAACACATACAGAATATGGAAATGGGAAATTAATTCAAATTTATCCAATAAATTATTCAAAAGGAATTACTCACTTGGTATGAGTATTTTCATTAAATCAAACTCAAACCTGTCAAACCAAGGTATGGCGTTAAAAAGCCTGAAAAACACACACTTGCATGCACACAGTCCTTATTAAAAGCAGCTCTTTAGGAGAAAAAAAAAACATTTTCAACAAGCAACAATCCATTTGTCAGTTAACAAAGAAGAAGAAGAAAATGTGACAAGGAATGATTTGTTTAAAAAAGATAAACTTGAAAAACATATGCCCTAATCGTAGCAATATCGTCTGCAGAGATATGCTTGGTTCAGGAGCAGGTTTTTTTGGTTTTAATAATGGCTTCAGTCCTATTGTACATCTAGCTGTCAGAAAGCACTGGTAATGCTTTATTCTTTTTAACTGACTCCTTTCCAAAGACTCTTCTCCACAGTGCCTACCAAAAGGACTTGAGCAGAAGACAAGTTGGCAAGGAGAACCAAGAATGGTCTTCTCCAAGGAGGACCAAGAATGGTCTTCTCCAAGGAGGATCAAGAATAATCTTCTCCAAGGAGGATCAAGAATGATCTCCTTGGCAACAATTTATTTATTTATTTGATGGATTGATTGATTGATTGATTGATTGATTGGTTTGTTGCCCATTTTGCCTCAAGGCAGCTCTACATTATGGCAGCTCATCATAGTCAAGTGTAAAAGAATTCTTAGGGTTAGGTTAGGGATGGGTGGCTCACCTTCCTAATCAAGGAAGGAATTCCTGCTCAGTATTGTGACGATGCCTGATGTCAAATTTCTGAAGCAATTTTACTTCCTCTATAAAAGAGGTTTCTGAGTTGTTAGTGTCATATTTGGCCTCTGAATAGATAAACTTTCCGTGAACTTTTTGTCTTCAGATTCAGAAAAATATGGTGTGCTCCCCTTTCATATTAGCTCTCTGAGGAATTACTTCACTCTGCCTAATTCAGAACATAGTTAAAAAATCACTCAAAACATCTAATTCCTCACTCTGAGAAGGACATTTTCATTTTTTATTTACTTAGCATATGGCACATGCCTCTGTGAAAGGGATTTTTTTGGGCGGTGTTATCTTTATCTGTGGGACGCCTGAATGCTGATAGACATTTGGGGGAAGCTCCTTTTTGTCCCTACGTGGTTTTATTCGCTCATGGGAATCGAGCTGCCAACCTCAGTGACCTCAGTGGTGTGCAGGCCCAGCATCTTACCACCTGAGCTATCGCGGCCTCCTACTTTCATTTTTAGTGGTGTTTGACAGGGGTTTATTCCACATTTCTTTGATGGCATTTTAGAGCTTACTCTTGTTGCATGGTGGTTGACAAAGCTCTCTTAGACCACTCTTCATCATCATATCATAGCATCCTTTGCTGCCCCAGTTGCCAGTGGAGCGGGGGGACCCCTGTGGGAGAAGTTATCCCTGATGGCTTCCTTTGCAATTAAATATGGGAAATGTGGAAGAATTTAATTTGAATGTTAATCCCTCTTTTAGCATAGAGCTCCTGAGCGCAGCTAGAGTTTTAAGTATAGTGGCCAGTAATTAGAAAGCCTTTAGCATAGCTTCACCTCTGTACAGGTAGTCCTTGACTTACAACAGTTCATTTAGTGACCATTCAAAGTTACAGCGGCATTGAAAAAAGTGACTTATGATCAGTTTTCACACTTATGACCATAGTACCATTCCCCATTGTCATGCAATCAAAATTCGAATGCTTTGCAACTGATATGCATGACAGTTGCAGTGTCCCAAGGTCATGTGATCCTTTTTTGCGACCTTCTGACAAGCAAAGTCAATGGGAAAATCAGATTCGTTTAAAAAGAGTTTGACTAATTTAACAACTACAGTGATTCATTTAACAACTGTGACAAGAAAGGTCACAAACTCACTTAACAAATGTTTCACTTAGCAACAGAAATTTTGGGCTCAGTTGTGATCATAAGTCGAGGACTACCTGTATTAATGGTTCAGCTTCAAGAAGAAGTTGGCAGAACAGATAGAGATGCCTGAAGTTGTGGTCTGAGGCTTAGCAGGTATATTTAGCAAATATAACATAGAGAATTTTGCCTTTTTATAATCAGTTTGTAACCAATAACGTTATATTCCTGGAATTCCTTGTTGCTTAATTATAAATGCACCCTATTTTCTCAGTTTCAAAGTCTTGCCCAACTTGTGTGCTTGACCTGGTTTTGCAAATTCATCACAAAGTGTTGGTATCTGAAGTCCTTCGTGTCCTGTTTGAGTAGAAAATAAACCTCAGCTTGTCTCCGTGGAGCAAGTGAGAAGGGAAAGAGACTTTTAACTCATAGACGGAATAAAAATAAATTCATAAGGTCCCTGTTATGGCTTTTTTTTTCTCCAACAACAGCCAGGGAATTTGCTGGTTGCTCAGGTCAGCTGCCTGCTCATTGAGCCAAGAGCTTGAACTCTGCAGATCACCCAAGAGAATTTCATTGTGTGTTTCTCCACCTTTTGGGGAGGAAGAAAGAAAAGAAATGAAAAATACCTTCCCTTCCATCATAATAAATGAAAATCATAAAAAATACAAACAAATGCTCAACAGAGCACTACATTTCTAGTATGTCTGTTCTAAGGGATACATTTGGATAGAAGCCAGAGCTCTCCAATGGATCTTCTCTCAGAGAGTGCCTTGACCTGAGCCTTATTCTTTTTATATGCTCCAGCCAGCATTAAACCAATGTCAGCCCTTCATTAATTTAAACCACATCTGTGCAGTCAAAATCTGACAAGAGGCAGGTCCTTTCAATTCAAAATAAATATGGTAGCTTGGTTTAGAACAGGGCTTCCCATACTGTGAAGTGTCCCTCTCTCTGGGAGATGGGGACGCTCAACAGTCTAGAGCAGGGGTGTCAAACTGGCAGTCCATGGACTGGATGTGTCACATGCAGGCCACGCCCACCCCAGTTCCACAAAGGGGAAAAAAACATTGTGATACGTCATATGACAGCAACGTGACACCATGAGTTTGACACCCGTGGTCTAGGGGAAATTTAAAGAACCTTTTATTTATGTCATTACAATAAGTCTGTCAGGATTCCAAGTAATAGACCCATAGCAAGCAAAACTCTGAGGCAGGTATATTCCTCAAGGAATAGCTTTATTGAATATATCATATTGGCACAGATCTGATGAAAATCGACTCTGAAGGTTCCTGCGGTTTTTACCTAAATAAAAGTAAAAGTTTTTCACACTTTCTCAAAACAATTAGTCACATGGTCCAATCACGGCTCCGTCTGGTTGCCTGGTGGCATCACTCCTCCTTCCTCTGACCAGGTGTGAGACTGTCCTTGGTTCCCAAGAGAAAGTATTTTGTTTTGGCTACAAAGTCCCAACCGTCTTAAATCCCCCTTCCCTATCCCTCAGCTCCAGTGTGGCAACACTGAAGCTCCAAGATGGCTTCGGCAGGTCAGTTTCAGGGTTGACAAAATCCACCTTCCCCAAACGTTCATTGTATTGTTTTCATTTTTCATTTGTGTTCAGGTTGGCATTTGGATTGTTAGGGGAATGAACCTAGAAATAAGGAGATATGTCCTGACAGTGAGAACAGTTTGCCAGTGGAATGGCTTGCCTTCAGAAGTTGTGGGTGCTCGATCACTGGAGTTTTTTTAAAGAAGAGATTGGATAGCCATTTGTCCAGAATGGTATAAAGTCTCCTGCTTGAGCAATGGGTTAGGCTAGAAGATCTACAAAGTCCCTTCCAGCTCTGTTATCTGTTATTCCGCATGTACATTAAGATTATACCAAAGGAGGGTGTGATAGCAAATAATTTAGCAGTCCCTGCTTTAGAAGCAAGAAAAAGAACATTAGACTGCTTTAAAATCCAAGGGTAACTTTCTCCTTCCTATCCCAGAGGCAACTAAGACGGGTATTCTTCATGCATGGAGTTTTTGACCTATTTCCCCCTTAACAGTAAGTGCTTAACAGTTATTGCTGCATAGAGGCAGAAATACTCAAATAATATACTGGCTGTTCACTTTGCTGGAGGGTTCCTTCAGCACATCCACTCAATCACCTGCTTTGTTTATTGCTGTTGCTCTGTTGCAAAGCACTTCTCTCCTGGTCCCTCCCCTTCCCTTCCAAATTACTTGCACATCACATTTTTATGCATATAGAGTATCCATGCAAGCCACAGCCTGTGAAGATACACGCTTTCCACTACATTGTGAATAAATTACCAGCCTAGTTCGTGCAAACTCGCAGGAACATTAAAACTAAGGCAAAACAGGATTCTACAGAAGTGAGCAAAATGTACAGGCCATAATGCTAAATACATAAATTAGCAGAAAATGTTGTTTAATAATTTATTGATTCTGCAGCTGCACATATGTTAAAAGGAAAACCGTCTGTTAAAATGTTAATACTGCACACTCCACAGATGTCATTATACAAAGTCAAACATTTATATCATTCAACTAGACTGCCTGACATTTAGAACTGGGTTGATGTAAGAGAAGAGCTGGCACCCCATATGTTTTGTTGATGATCATTTTCATTTTTCATAAGCTACACCAAACTGTGTTACTGTATAATATAGAAAGAAGATTCAACCTACTTTTTTTAAAAAATGAAGGACCAAGAATGGTCTCCTCCTCTTAAAAAAAAGAAAAAAGCAACACCTCTTGAATTCTGCGCACTCTCAATATAGTAGTTCCATGGCATTTGAAGAAAAGCTTAGGTCTGCAGGTCTGCAGGTCGGCCCATGGGGCTGCTTAGATCTGGCCCACAGACTGCCCTGGAAACAGTGAAGGACTGGCCTGCGATGCGTCTGCCAGAGAAAACGGAGCTCGCAAGGGCCACAGGCAGCCCTTCCGAGCTCTGTTTTTGCTGGCAGAGGGTTGCAGGAGACCATCACAGGTGAAAACAGACCTCGGGAGCCCATTTTGGTTGGCAGAGCACTCAGGCCACCACAGGCGTCCCCGACACCTGTGATGTTGTGATCACTGTGATGAGTGATGTTAAGCTGGCCATGCCACCCTAGCCATGCCCACCCCAGCCCTCCATGGTCAAACATAACCCTGATGCGGTCCTCCATGAAATCGAGTTTGACACCCCTGTTCTACAGTATGGATCTCTTTTTGTTTAGGTGCAAATAGAGGCCAGATACCTGTTGCCCTTTGAAGTTTGAAATACAATTTCCATGGAGCTAAAAGCAAAGACATTTGCCAGATGCACACAGCTGAGATGCACACATCTCAGGGCTACAAGTGACTTCTGAAAACTTTAAATGGAACCCCCTGAGTCCTTCAGACATGAGGTAGTGCATCAGCCTTAATTATCAAAATCAATGCATGTTGTAAAAGAGCTTTAGTTATAATAAAGGTTCAGTGATCTAGCCTTCCACTGTTTTTATTGTAATTATGTTTTATACACCCAAGAAAGACACACACATACATGATGAGGTAACTCACTCACTCACCCACTCACTTCTGAGGGCAACACAGCCATAACAAACATACACATACACACAAAGTGTATTGGCCCTGACACAAAATTAAACACTGGGCTAACTCATAGATGTCAGACAATGGTCCATTTGGTTGTGTTTCCATCAGCTGAAGTTGCATTCATGCAATCAGGCAGAGATGGGCCTGATACCTGTTGCCCTTTGAGCTTTGGAATACAATTTCCATGGGCCCTAAAAGCAAAGACATTTGCCAGAGTGTGGGAGAACCATGTTGAGGGCACTAAATCTTAGAGCTGAGAGGCACAACTTGAAATCTCAGAGCTACATGTGACTCTTAAAAACTTTGAATGGAACCCCCTGAGTCCTTCAGGTATGAGGTAGAGCATCAGCTTTAATTATCAAAAGCAATGCATGTTGTAAAAGGGCTTCAGTTATAATAAAGTTTCAGTTCAAATTGTGCTGTCAGATCCTGGGAAACTATAGCCTGGTTCAAGCTGGAACACTGTCAAAACTGTTGTAATTGGAAGAATAAAAACCAAAAGAAGTTACTATTTCACAAGCACAGGGTTTTTGCCTTATGCATACATGGACAAATTTATTAGGTCATCATGACTATACTTACCCTGGAGCCAACAAGACTAGAGAGTTTTAATTGTGTGTGTGTGTGTGTGTGTGTGTGTGTAAAAACTAAGGAAGCAATACAAGAAAAAATGGGTCATATTATGGCCACAAAGTTCTTCATTCAGGATAAAGGAAATCTGTCTCAGTGAAAAATGTGAAGACCTTATTAAGCTTAATTACCAGGGGTGAGTTTCTTGTACTATGATCTGTTCAGATTGGGAGACTTCTTCTATTTTTCCCAAAGAAAAGACTATTTTCACATTGAAACATCTCATACTGACACGGAAAACCTCAACAGTGGCTCCCTCAGCCATGGAAATTTCTTGTATGATTTTGGGCCAATCATTGTCTTTGAATCCAACTTACAGGGTTGTGGCATTGGGGGAACAATGAAAACTCTAAAGGAGGAGGAGGAGGAGGAGGAG
>JANHFL010003079.1:95434-109000 GCA_032468155.1 Oxyrhabdium leporinum
TATTCTTTACTTGGTGTATTAATAGATTGGACATACATTTCACTTATATACTGTTCTTCAAACAAGGCCAAAAAATGTTGAGACAGTTTCGAAACTAAAGGGAGCCCAACTCTATAGAAACCCAGAAACCTGTTTTCGCCCCCAAGCCATCACTCTGCTAAACAACTAAATTCCCACAACACTGTCAAACTATTTAGCAAGGCTGTATTACTATTATTCTTTTCATCCTTCCTATTATCTATCTCCTTTTCTACTTATGACTATAATTTTCCTAGCACGATTTATGTTGATTGCTTATTTAGTGTCCTATGACTAAGTAAGCGTTGTATCTTATGATTGATGATGAGTGTATTTTTAAGATGACGATGATCATGATTTATCACTTATAGCTTTTATGTACACTGAGAGCTTATGCACTGAAGACAAATTCCTTGTCTGTCCAATCACACTTGGCCAATAAAGAATTCTACTCTTTTAACAAGTAAAAGCAAATGTTCAATGTTATGTATCTTTAACTATCATTGGATCTAACACTGTACCAGAGTGATCTAAAGGCCAGCAAGTAGTAAAAAATGCTGAGAATTTTCTTACAGATTACTAGTATCGCCTTTCTCCAAGGAGCCACTCCTGATTTCTAATCGGGGACAGATCTACAAAGAATTCTGCTAAAAATGGTAGAGAGGTTCTCCAAGATTTTTCGAGCTCCCTAACTTATTTCCCCGGAAGGACGTTTGGCACGGGAGATTCAGTGTGGAGGGACTGGGCAAAGAGCTGGGCTTGCTCAGTTCTTCCTTCAGGCCTGCAATTCCGTGAACTCGGGCCAGGCTTGACAATTAGAAATAATGAGACTGCCACTTCAGATAGCAGATGCTGAGAGGCAGGGAAGAAATACCAAGGAAAATAAAAAAATCAAAAAAAAAACAACCAGAAGACAGACATGTGTGTGCAGGTCTGCTGCCCTCAGCTGTGCAGGAAGACGTGGGTTCACAAGTGTGATAGCCAGATTTAACTGTCAGCCAGATTAGCTTCTGCAAATGAGAGAGAGAGAGAGAGAGAGAGAGAGAGAGAGAGAGAGAGAGAGAGAGAGAGAGAGAGAGAGAGAGAGAGAGAGAGATTTCTTAGCCTTTTACTGCAGACTCTAGAAATGGGCTGGGTCTGGCTCGAACTATGTAAAAAGATCAGCATGATTGGAGGAGGAATCATTGTGTTGTTCAATCTCTTGCACGGGTAAGGCTGGCCTGGAGGGGTGGGTTTCTGCAGCTTCGGACGTCTCCACCGGGTATAGTAAAAAAACAAAAAATCAAGATGGCGGCTTCAATGGCCCGCAAAGCTTCCCCTGATTTTAGGTATGCGCAGGGTGTAGACTTTGCTGTGTGCTCTGCATCTTAACAGCCCTGGTGGCGCAGTGGTTAAAGTGCGGTATTGCAGGCAAACTTTGCCCACTGCCAGGAGTTCGATCCTGACCGGCTCAAGGTTGACTCAGCCTTTCCATCCTCCCGAGGTGGGTAAAAGGAGGACCCCGATTGTTGGGGGGCAACATGCTGGCTCTGTAAACCGCTTTAGAGAGTGCGGTGAAGCACTACAAAGCGGTATATAAGTGCTATTGCTATTAACGTTTTTGAGAGGAGGGTAGGATGGACCACACTGGAACGCGAAGCAGTTCACACTCACGGAAGAGGATAATTTTTTTAGGACTTCTACAATTTCATGTGTTTCCCGGCTCAAAACAGCAGCAACTGTGCTGCCAATTCTCAGCCATCGCGGTCCCTCTGGGTCTCTTTTCCTATCAAAAGTCGACTCTGGGAATCACGCGTGGCTCGGAAGACGAAGGCTGCCGCCCACAGACTAAGGCAAACGCAAGAATGGTGCCCCTCTGCTTGACACACAAAAAATGGACATTTTGTACACACTCATTTGCACTACTCAGGTGACCTGGAGGAAACAGACAAACCCCCAAGAGGCCTCAGCAACTCTCTAAAAGGATGCAAATGACCAGCTCTGTGCAAGGAATTTAAATCCTTCCCTTCCCCACCATTCAGTCAGAGCTGAAGAAGCTTCTGGGATGAGAAGTGAAACGTCTTCAAAGAAAAGCCAGAAAGTCTAGTTGCACCTTTGGGATAGTCTTGCCTTAGGCATGAGCCCAGCTGGGTGGGGCTGGGCAGTCCCTCTCAGCTTAGGAATAAAGCAATGGCAAACCATTCCCGAAAATATTGCCAAGGAAACAGCAGGACACTCTTTTTGCCGGAAGCCAAAATAGGTTTGAAGACATAAATGGAGCAAAGAAAGAAAGAAATCTTGTCTGAAGAGCCTTGCCACAATCAGGGAAGTCTTAAACCTTCCTTATTTTTCTTCTGTGCTGAAAGCAAAAATAACAGGCATGCAGAAACTCACTGGCTCCACCTGTTCCTTCCCTGCTTGGAATCCTAATTCTCACTTTGTAGCATGGCAGTTAATTGCTAAGGAGGAGAAGATACGCAGTAGCCGAGAGAAGATTATGGTCCCTTTGATTCTGACTTTTTCTGCCTGCTTGGAGGTGGTTCCCCACCCACCCCCTTTTCTCCTACTGCCTCAAAGCTTGAGATGAGCAGAAGAGTGGAGGACACCGATAAGATGCTTGCTGATAGAAGTCGATTCCCTAGAAAGAGTGGAAAAAATGGAAAAGGATGCGCCCAATAGGGAGATCTGGCTGAGAAAAACATTTCTGGGTTTCGCTACAGGCAATCCTCAGCTTACGACCAGAGCTGAGCCCCAAATGTCTGTTGCTAAGTGAGACATTTGTGAAGCGGGGGGGTTTTTTTGGCCCCATTCTGCGACTTTTCTTGCCACGGTTGTTAAGTGGATCACTGCGGTTCTTAAGTTAGAAACACAGCTGTTAAGTGAAACTGGCTTCCCTGTTGCCTTTGCCCACCAGAAGGTCGCAAAAGGGCGGGGGGGAAAACACACGATCCCGGGAACACTGCAACCGTCGTAAATACGAGTCAGTTGCCCAGCATCTGAATTTTGATCACATGACCCTGGGGATGCTGCAACTGTCATATGTGTGAAAAATGGTCATAAGTCAGTTTTCAGTGATGTTGCAACCTTAAACAGTCACTGAATGAACAATTGTAAGTCGAGGACTAGACTAGAATAGAGCTGAAAGGGACCTTGGAGGTCTTCTAGTCCAGCCCCCTGCTCAAACAGGAGACCCTATAACATTTCAGACAAGTGGCTGTCCAGTCTCTTCTTAAAAACTTCCAGGAATGGAGCACCCACAACTTCTGAAGGCAAGCTGTTCCTCTGGTTAATTGTCCTCACTGTCAGGAAGTTCCTCCTCAATTCCAGGTTGCTTCTCTCCTTGATGAGTTTCTCTCTAGTCCGACCCCCTGTTCAAGCAGGAGACTCTGTACATTCCAGACAAATGGTTGTCCAATCTCTTCTTGAATGATGGAGCACCCACAACTTCTGGAAGCAAGTTCTTCCACTGATTAATTGTTCCCCCTGATAGGAAATGTCTCTTTAGTTCTAGGTTGTATCTCTCTTTGATAATCTTCCATCCTCCTGTCCTGCCCTTAGGTGCTTTGGAGAATTGGTTGAGCCCCTCCTCTCTGTGACAGCCCCTCCAATATTGGAAGACTGCATCATGTCACCCCTTGTCCTTCTTTTCACTAAACTAGACATGCCCAGTTCACGCAACCATTCATTGTATATTTTAGCCTCCCATCCCCTGATCTATTTCTAAAGCCTGCTCTCCAATTTTCCTCTTGGCACTTAAACATGCAATTTTAATCAACCCCCACACACACACCTCTAGATTACATCATATGATGGTGTCCATCCACAGTTCATAGGTGATGGGAGTTTATACAGCCCTTATCTGACTCTTAAAAACTCTCCAGGATCTATTCCGATTTCTGGAGAGAACTATTTGACTCTAATCCAAGTCCTTCTCCATCAGGAGGAATGACTGTACTCACAACAAAACGGAAGAGCAGCTAAAAACGTCCCTGGACAAATCTGAAGATGTCAGAAGAAAACTTGATGAGTGACCGGGCCGAACTTGCCCATTGTTGTGGACGCTCTTTTCGTTAGCGAATGTCCGTATGGAGATTCTCAGTCATGCAGGCAATGATTGTCCCAAAGGGACTTACTTTGTTTCGCTTTGAAGACGTTTCGCTTCTCACCTGAGAAGCTCCTTCAGCATCTTCAAAGAAAAAACAGAAAGTCCAGTTGCCTCTTGAAAAAGCACCTTTGGGACTTTGCCAATGGATGAACAGATCATCCCGGAGACAGAGTATGTCCATCAAAAGAAAAAAAGGAAATTGAACGACGTGCCACCCCCCAACTACCCCAATAAAAATGGGTGTCCCCTTCTCAAATGCCTCTTTCGACAGCTACCAGAAGTGTGACTTGTTTAAGGAGCCACTGAGCAGGGCCTTTCAATTGACGGTGTCTTTCATAGGAATGACTTCGGGGAGGGGTGGGGAGGCAGAGTTCTACCGAATGAGGCTTGATCTAATTCAAAACATTTATTTGCTTCGGAAAACCGAGCCAATTCCATCTGCACTGATTGAAAGTGTCGACTCAATTAGATTTGGATCATCAAATCCCTGCTCTCGGTTAAGAAGCCAGCCCGTTCTGTCCACGCATGGGGAAATCTTGAACTGATTTGGAAGTCCCGAAGATTCGACTGAATTAAACCTCCGAACTGAATTCACACAAGCTGATTCTCCGATCTGTCCTGTACTGAGGCAGTCAGTTGACCGGTGACCTTCCTGATAATCTGGAATTTCCAGATTGCCTGTCCTCATTCTTCTTCTTCTTCAACGTATTCTTACGTTCTTACTTAATGCCAGATTAATACTAGGATGTCCTGGTTTTTGAGGAATTCTTCAGACGAATTCAAAAGAAAGTAACTCTTTTTTCTCTCTCTGTCTCTTCCCCTCTCTTAAAACACCTGAAGGCAGGTTGAGAAACTTATTAAGGAGAGAAGCAACTCTAACTGGATTTGGAATAAATCCTTCCATTGCCCACCATCCCGCCAGAGCTGGAGAAGCTTCTTGGATGAGAAGCGAAACGTCTTCAAAGAAGGAAAACAAGGACGTCCAGTAGCCTCTTAAAAAAAAAAACAACAACTGCCCCTTGGGGACAACCACAACCTGATGGATGACTGAGAATCTCCACAGGTTGAAGCAGAAGTTACGAACGCCATTTGGTTGTAAACACAGCTTTGTGTTTGTGTCTGGCTTGTTTGTCCGCTCGACGCGGATCCCTTTTTCCTTCATTTTCTGGATTTCTTTGGGCCTCTCCCACTTAACGTTGTCTCTCAAACCATTCTGTCTGCAGTTCAAAACGGCAAGGACGGATGGTGGTGATGGGGGGGGGGGAGAAGGGTTATCCCCCTGCCGTGCCCACAAGCCGTGGGAGAGCTTTCTTCAGGTTTCTTCCGTTGACTTATATTTTGACATAGTTAAGTTCAAACAAGCTCTCTTCGTGCTCAGCCAGGGCTGAGACATTCTCCTTTGATCTGAAGGTCAACATGGCTGTTCTACCTCGTCCAGACTCCTGCTGATGTGCCATGCGGTTTTTGTTTTCAAATTATACAGCAAGAGTCAAGAGAGGCAGGGCTGAAATCAGTCTAAGCAAGGGAAACCTGAGAGCCCCACTCAAGCAATGTTACATCGTCACTGCTGGGGATCAGAGGTGGGAAACTTTCTGGGATCCGTTTCAAGGATCAGCTGTCATGTTATGAGTTAAGCGTAGCTGAGTAGGTCTGAGAAGGAACCTCGAGTGGCCCGCAAAGCATTTCTCTATCATTTTTTTTTTAAACTTCTTTCGGTTAATAAATGGAGTTGCTTTTGAGATACTCTGCTAGGGAAGGAAATTTGAAGAGGTTTTTTTTTTTCTTTTCTGGGAGCAACATGGACTTGAACTTGGCAGCAGCTAAGAGGTGCATACGGCCCAAAGTCACCCACATGGCTTTCATGCCTAAGGCGGGACTATAACTCCCTATCTCCTGGTGACTGGCCCAAAGCCACCCAGCCGGCTTTCATGCTTAAGGCAGGACTAGAAATCACCAGTCTCTCTCAATCTATCTCACAACTATCGCTACTTAGGGTGGTGTGTAATTGAGGAGATGAAAATTGCACTGAGCTGTTAAGTTGAATATAAGGAACAACACCTATTGGGTGAATGGGCTCCCTTAGGCAGGACTGGCAAGCAAAGGAGATGTTGAATTTGTCCAGTTTGGGGAGATGTGCTCTGGAGCTGTCCAAGGCTATTTAGTGCTGATGCCCAGCCTGGCATGAGCCTCTGAGGAGTGATGGAAAATGGCTTTCCATTTCGGTACAGAGTAGAGTAGAGTAGAGTAGAGTAGAGTAGAACATAGAACATAGAACATAGAACATAACAAAGTAGAATGAATGGAATGTAGCAGAGCAGAACAAAACAGAACAGAATAGAGAATGGGATTGTATGGGACAGGACAGGACAAGACAAAACAAAACAAGTTTATTGGCCAAGTGTGATTGGACCCAGGGAATTTGTGTCCGACGCATAAGCTGTATAAGTGCCAATGTACCACTTGTCTTCCTGATTAGATAAGTTGAGCCTACTTCTAAGCTGGCAGCCTCCCTTGTCCAGATGTTGCCAGGCAGCTCCATTAGATGCAAAGCGAAGGATAGGGAAGCAGACATTTCACAGACCTACGAGGCTAACGAGGGGGAAATTGCTTGCAAAGTGAAGAAATACAAATATTAGAGGTGGGGGAACCTGAACGAAATCCGATGCGCCCGGCTGTCCTCCACGAAGAACGAGACCCACAATTTATTTGGCTTGTAGCTCACCAGCAGAGAAGTCCAAACCCAGCACTCTGTTAGAATTAATAGGCGGCCTTTATAGCACGCTTATCAAAAGCATGCACTCTAAAAAGACCCAATTGGTTTGAGGGTTGTTTCCCCCTCCCCCCCCCCATTCTGTGGCCTCGTTTTTGTCCTTTTAAGAAGACCCCTTGAACTTTTGCAGCTGTTTTGGGGGCAGGAGGGGGGGCGGGAGGGGCGGTCAAAGGCACCCGGCCTTTCTATCAAGAGCTGATGAGATGTTTGCCCAAATGAAACAAATTCCGAGCAATTTTCCTTCGCCATAAGACCACCAAGGTGTTTTCTGGGAAACTAGATAAACCAGCCTGGCCCTGTTTATTGATCTAAAATCATTTGAAGTCGCCCTACTGAGATCAAATCTGCCCTGGAGCGCGGTGTTGTTTTCCTTCAGGAAGGCGAGCATCTTAGGTGGCTTCGGGGAGGTACCCCGCCCCGTTGTTCCATCAGCTCAGCCCCTTCCAAGCCCACCACCTCAAATTCAGCCCACATGTTGGAACCCAAGCTATCGTCCACTAACAAACTTGCGCAAAAGGACTTTGGACGCTGCCGTATTGTTATGTCTGAAGGATTGCTTTCTAAAAACAAAATGGGAAAGAAATCATGATCAGCTGGGAGAAGGAAGTGAGAAGTCCCTGTTCTACGAGACCTGGGTTTCTTTCTCATAGGAGGCCAAGTTGGGTTCTGAGTGAAAGAAAAACAACAACAGCAGCGATTGGCAATAATGTAGGTTCTGAGACATCCACCCCTGTGCTTCCCCGTACTAGAGGAAGCGTCAAAATACAAGGGGGATCCCAGTTGTGCACGAATTGAAGTTCACACATCTTGCTGCATCCAACCTTGCAGGAGCCCTCAAGCCTTGTGAATAAGGCCCTTCTTGGACCTAGGAAGGGCTGTGAGAGACCATCGTGGAATGAGTTTTGACAACGTAGAGTGGACTCCGTGGGAAGTTGGGCTGCCCCAGAGGTCTTCTGCGGATCCCATCCGTCAAGGAGTTTTGGCTAAACTGGGTCTCGGAGAAAGGCCTTCTCTGCTGTGGCTCCTATCCACTGGAATGTCTTATCATAATAATAGAATAACAGGATTGAAAGAGACCTTGGAGGTCTTCTAGACCAACCCTGTGATCAAGCAGGAGATCCAGAGCAATAGTTGTTTGATCTCTTCTTAAAAACTTCCAGTGCTGGAGCACCCAAACTTCTGGAGGCAAGCTGTTCCACTGATTTATTCTAACTGTTAGGAAATTTCTAGAACAGGTTGGATTTTTCCTTGATTGAGGAGGGGGAGGAAGAATAGATAGGAGGCTTTGGTGCTTTCTTGGTGTTTTCTTGCAGATGTTTCATGACCCAACTAGGTAACATCATCAGTTGTAGAAGGGAGTGGGCTTTGTGGAGAAGAGGAATTGGGTCCTTAGTGTTCTCTAAGCTTGCTTGCTTTCTTGCAGACATTTCATGACCCATGAGGCATTTATTTCATTACCAATCCCGATTAGTTCTATTTCTGACTTTCGTAGAACTAGAAGGACACGAATCCATGTCGTTTTGTTTTTTTTTTAAAAGGCCCAGAAAGTTTTTTTTTTTAAAAGTCAGCAGTTAGCAATGCTCCCATTAACTTTGCCAATACAGTGAGCTCCACAACATTTTAAACAAATCCCACAGCTCAGGGAGTTGGCACAGTGGCCGCCTTTAAAGCTGTGTGTGTGTGTGTGTGTGTGTGTGTGTGTGTGAGAGAGAGAGAGAGAGAGAGAGAGAGAGAGAGAGAGAGAGAGAGAGAGAACAGCATGGCTTAATAGACCTGGGCCAATCCTCTCTTAATCCACTTCAACTCATCAAAACGAGCCAGAGAGGCAATTCCACTCCATTGCCCCAATTCAACAGGGAAGAAAAGGGGATTTGAGCACTTGCCGATGACTCCCAATTAGCCCGATCTATATGGAATGTCCAATTTGATTCGATGCCCCCGTTGAATTCCTCAACTCCATTCAGAAAAAAAAAACAGCAAACAAACCCAGAGAATCTAACTTCCACGTTGATGGCTCCCACTCCCGTGTTACGTAGGGTTTTAAAGGAAGTGAGAAAAGAGAAGTTAGTGCAGAGCTTTTCTTTCAGAGGGGCTGACTCCCCGCGGGGAAGCCACTCTGTGTATCCAACCCTGATCTCTTCCCCCCCCCTTTTTTTTCTTCCTTTCTTTTTTCTTCTCGTTTGATGCAAACTTAAAACACAAAAAAAAAAACAACACACAAATGTTTCGGATAAAAGGAAGCCAACAGGGGTTACAGTTGCTCTGAACAGGTGACTGCCCTCCAGCTGCAAACACACCTGGATTGGGCTGGAGTTTTTGAATCCTGAAAAGTTTCCTGGGCTGCAATCCAAGTCTCAAAAAGGAGGTCCCGTCTTAGTATGAGCAAAAGCACCAGCAATGGCAAATGGTTGCACGAAGCAACCTGTGGGAGGAGATTCAAGAGATGTGAACTTATTATATTATTATCTTTGTTGCTTCCAAGATCTGTTATTCAGAAGGATGCGGAAGCATTTAAGGACTGTTGATGGATGTAGCCTCTAAGAACATGTCTGCAGCGACATTCATCTCTGAGCTTTTGGGACAGTGCATTTCCAATGAGTCCTCTCTTCTCATTTGAAGGCTGGAGTATTCGAGCTCCAGCTTCACCGTAGGTGGCTAGTTTAAATTTTAATCGATCAAACTTCTATCTCCTTTTGCTTTTGCTTTTCCCCCTGGCTCCGTGACACACTGGAGATGACTGTCTGCCAATATCAAAGGATTACCAAAATCCCACCACCACCATAAAAAAAAAACCACAAAGGTTACTTACTCCTATTTGAGCAGGTGAGAGGGGGGAAAAAAATCAGATTTCCTCAGAAAAATAGCTTGTTAAGCAATCTTGACTTAAAAAAACAACAACAACCTGTATCTCTTCTGCTCAAACCAAGGAAGAATCATAGATACTCCATCAGCCTCACAAAAAGTCCCCAAAGGGTTTTCCTTTTGTTTGTTTGTTTCTACTTAGAGTTCAACAAGTTTGAGATGGTGGGTTAGAGCGCAAATGAAATTCGAGTAATCTCCAGATGAACATTTTTCAAGCTGATGAATGGAGCGAAGGAAACCTCGGCAAACACAGCAAGAGGCCTGCATCTTGTGCGAAATTGAAATGTCTGACTTCCTCGCCCTTCTTGGTTGCTTGGACAACATCTCTGGCAAAACACCAAGAGGAACGCTTGCGATCCGCTGAACAACACAAATCGCAACGCCCACAAATGGCAACAGGGAAGAATGCTGGAAATGGCTGGTATCAACCCTGAAGCTGGCCTGACTGAGGCCATTTTGAGACTTCAGTGCTGACACATCAGGGACAGGGAGCAGGGAATAGAGATAGTTGGGGTGTTATAGTCAAAACAAAATACTTTCTCTGGGGAACCAAGGACATTCCTGCAGGTGTCCAGAAGGAGGGGTCTGATGTCACCTAGCAACTGGATTGTATCCTGATTGGTTGTTTGGGGAAAGTGACAAACTTTTATTTTTCATTAGGTGAAAACCGCGGGAGCGGTCTTTCTCTCCCCCCCCCTTTCTAAACTCTAAATGTCCCCATTTGTTAGGGAATGTATGGTGAGCAAAATTCTGATTGTAGCCAGGACAAGGTCTATGGGTCTATCGCCATCTTGGTTCTGAGCGCAAGTCGCCTTCCTGTAGTTATTACTCAAGCAATGCTGATGTTTTGTGTTTTTTTTCTAGGGGGCAACCCCGAAAAAAAAAATCATTCTTCCAAATACTTCCCACCAAACGCTGTGTTTATCCTTGGAATTCCTACAGTGGATCAGATCCAAGGTTTTGATGGAAGTTGAAAAGCAACTCCAATAAAAGAAAGACTTAAGGTTTCTTCCTGAAGCTTTTTTTCCTGCCAAACCGTCTCTTCCCCTATTCAACATACCTTCACTCAGCAAAGACTTCTGGAGTTCAAATCGAGGTCCTGTAAACACAGCAAGAGCCTTAGAGAAACACAGAGAGAGAAAAACCAAGCATCCCTTCTCCAAGAACCAAAAGTTTATATATATATATATTTTTCTTTTCTTTTTTTCTCCTTTTTCTTTTTATATATCTGAAGGAGACAGGGGGGGACAGGGGCTCCCTCCAGCTACAGAGCTTTCCCCCACCCTGCAGCAGACAAGTGACAGCATTAGGCAGAAAATGCTTAACTATTAACAGATGCACCGCTCTGGAGATCTGGAGAGCTTGGGTTTTCCTTCTGCTTGTTCATCTCCTTGGTTCAGGTCGTACGGAGAAAGAGTTGAGCCACTTTTAGTCTTGTCCCCAAGGTGCTTTTTTTTCCGAAAGGCAACTGGACTTCGTTCTTCCTTGTTCTTCCAAGTCATGCAGGAAAAGAAAAACTGTCACGTCTCGAGTTGAAGCGATGAAGCCTTAAAGAGTTTAGTTTATAAAACAAGCACAATGGGGGTCTACCTCACAGGGTGCTTTCAGAGGTAATATACAGCTTTCAAATCATCTCCAGCTCCTTTTTGATGGACTCCCAACTCTTCCCCCAAAAATTACACTACTGAAGTTTGGCTACAATACCTGCTGGTTATTTCCAGCATGAACAGAATAAGGACCCCAAGAATGTTCTCCCCCATGCTCCAAATTAAAAAGAAAAAGGCTAAAAAAAAAGTCCACCCTCATTTACCAGAGTTCTCACTTGCAGGTAAGGGTGGGAGAGGAATATTTTTTTAAACCCGAATAGTACGCAGAGAAGATTGGCTCATCCCCAGTGAGCAAATGGGTGGGACAGACCACCCTTCATTTCCACTGAAGTTTGCATTCTGCAGAAGAGTGGCTAAATCTCTCGAGCTTCTCCAAATCTCTTTTCTAATCCCGTTTTATCGTATCTGTCGGAGAAAGGGGGAGAGAAAGAGAGAAATAGGCCAGAGCTGCTTTTATTGCCAAACCAAAGTGACCAATCCGTCAAACAGGAGGACAATCCTGGACGGTAGCCGGTTGCCACCAACGGAGGGAAAACGGGCCACCGAGAAGCCCGGAAGAGGAGCACCGTGCAAGCTGCTAAATTATTGAAAGAACGATTCAGCAAACGTCAGGATTCCACCGTCCCGTAAATCAAACCCCTTCCTTAAATTGCATTAAGCCATGGATTCGGCACGATTGATGGGGTGTGTGTGTGAGTGTACAGTATTGATTGCAGTGGGCAGTTGTTGTTTTTTGTTTTTCCCAAGGCATGCATCGTTGGGAGCTTCAACAAAACGCATCAGCCCAACGGAGGCCTTTTAGAAAAAAAAAGCAAGCCATCATTCTCCTAGGTCCATCTCAGCCAGGGAGAAAGACAACTGGGTGGGACAGAATCTGGAACTGTCGATCCCTTTCTTTGAGCCCTTGCCTCCTTCCCCTTTCCTTCTTTTCCTTCTCCCGCCTTCCTCTTCCTCTTCCTTTCCTTCTCTCCTCCCTTTCCTTTTCATTCATCTCTCTCCTTTCTTCCTCTCTCTCTTGCTCCTTTCCTTTTAACCTGGATTAATGGCTTAGATTTAGCTACGGGAGAATGGCTTCACCCGTTCCTGGGAGCATCGCCCGGAAGTGAGCGCAGCGCACACCCTCAGGTCTGCATGCAAAATAGTTTTCCCCCCCTCCCAACTCGTCAAACGCACACGGACATTAGTTCCTTGATTTTGGGCAAAGGTTCCCCTCAGTGTGTTCAGTCCATGCTTTCATTTTTAAAGCCTGACTTGTCTTTTCAGCTGGGGGTAGCTGGAGGGAGAACATTACCCACCTCTTAAGCAATGATAATGGGTGGTATAAACAGTAGGCCAGAAAAAGAGGAGGAGGAGGAGAAGAAGAAGGAGAAGGAGAAGAAAGGGGAAATATGGAGAAGGAGAAGCAATAACCATACTTATGATGGGTTGCATGGATTGCAACATGCACATCAGTAGTAGCTCCCTTAGGCTGAAATAGGTTTCCTGCCTGTTAAGCTCTACCTTAAAATAATTTTTCATTTCCCTGATTACTCTGCCCCTTCCAGAGAATTATTCTTTCCACGGCAATGGCTTGATTCAATTCCCCAGCATCTCTAATCCACTTTTCTGGCAGGACATCGTTTGGACACCGACCATCTCCCAAGGCTGGTGCAAACATTCTTATTTCTGAAATCTTTTCTCTTCGTCCAAGAATCATAAGCTCTCCAAACAGACAAAAGGAAGGCCGGTGGGTTTGTAGGCCTCGGGAAGCACCTGGTTCGAATTTCAGCTAAGCTCTCTTGAGCTGCTCGCAGACTGTGGAACTTGGAGTAAGTTTTCAGACACCGAGAGCCACGCACGGAAGTCCAGCTTTAGACCGAGCCCATGATAGAGCCCTAGATATTTGACATTTCTGCGCAATCTGTAACAAATCAGGCCTGATATTAAAGTATTAAGAGCATGTTGCCTTTCAAAATTCTCCAAGATATCTTTAGGAAACTGTTATGGAGAGAATCGACCTAATAGCTTTAGAATGAAAGGGCCGTTGGACATCAACGCAAATACCAGCAAGTCCTAAGCTTACAACATAACACGCTCGTAACTACTGTACAAAGATAATCGGATTTTGGTCGCCCGGGCGCACAAATGAAACACATTTTTCAAAGGTTCGTCTTTATTAAAATAAACTTTTGGGGTGGGGTGGGGTGGGGGAGACACCCTCGGCATCTCTGTTGAGTCCTGTCTAC
>JANHFL010003079.1:134867-146787 GCA_032468155.1 Oxyrhabdium leporinum
AAAAATCAGATTTATGCAAGAAATGATGCTGCGAAGCTAAAATACCTCTTATGCAGGTGGATTCGGTGCCATCTGCCCCAAGAATGGAAACTGACCTGAAATACTCTAAATTATATGCTGAGGAACTTAACTTTAATTCCCTCGATTATTTTATATTATATATATTATATTTTATTCTATTCTATTTATTCTATTTTAGATAACATATATTTATTATTTTTATTATAGTTATCTTTTATAATATATATATAATATATTTTATATTGTATTACATTACATTATAGTTATATTTTAGCTTTTATGTTGTATAGTATATAATATTGTATTGCATTGTATTATTATATTATTGTTGTATTTATTATCACCGAAGCGTCCACTAGGGGCGCAAGCCAATAGCAGTGAGAGGCTGTCTCTTCGCGCGCATGCGCCCTCTCTTCCACCGTCCTTCCCTCGAAGGGGCGCGGCCTCGGCGCTACTTTCCCCCCCCCGTCCTCCGCCCATGGCGCCCCGGAAGCGGAACCGCGCGTCCCCCGTCTTCCCGCCCCCTCAGTAAGGGTTCGCTTCCTGGTGCCGCTGGCCGAGGGGGAAAGCGGCGGCGCTGGCGGCGGCGGCAGCGGCCGGGGGGAAAGCAGCACTCGGGCCAGGTCCGAGCTCCCTCCGGCGGGCCCGCCATGTGAGGAGACCCCGGCGCCCCTCAGGTGAGGCGGGAGCGGGGAGGCCGCCTGCCGGGGCGCTGTCAAGACCCCTCCGGGCGGCTTTTCGGGGGCCCTTTTCTTTCCGGCTTCTTGCTCTCCAGGCGCCCCCGTCCCGTCAGGCGGGCTCCCCCCACCCCTCTCGGAGGAGACTTCAGTTTGCTCCTATCCTGCCGTCGTTGCTCTTGCAGGCAACTCAGGGCAGCCAATGGAGTTGCTGCCTCCTGCTATTTATTCTCCCCCCCCCCCCTACACACACACACACACAACAACAACAACCCTGTGAGGTGGGCCGGGAGAGAGAGAGGGAGGGACTGGCCCAAAGGCACCCAGGTGGCTTTCATGCCTAAGCTGGGACTAGAACTCCCCGTCTCCCGGCGGTTGCTGGCCCAAAGCAGCTCGGCTGGCTCTCATGGCCAAGGCAGAACTAGAACTCCCTGACGCCTGGCGATTGGCCCAAAGTCACCCAGCCGGCTTCCCCGGCTAAGGTGGGACTAGAACTCGTAGTCACTCACTATATCCCATCCTATCTATCTATGTCTATCTATCTATATCTATATCATCTATATCATCTATATCTATCTATCTTTATATCTATCATCTATATCTATATATCTATCTTATCTAACTATATCTTATCTAACTATATCTTATCTAACTATATCTTATCTATCATTTATCATCTCCCTATCTCCCCATATCTCTAATATCTATCATCTCCCTATCTCTCCAATACCTCTCTACCCATCCATCCATCCATCCATCTGTCTATCTATCTACCACCTGTCTATCTTAATCTATCTGTCCAATTGTGTACCAGTCTATTGATCTATCCATCTATCCAAATGGCATATAAATCAAATCAAATACTCCTGCCTCCTGTTTTCCCCTGTAGCAATGATCCTGTGCTTTGGATATATACCTATCACACCTTGGTTAGGAAGGCAGGTATACGGATGGATAACAGCTCACCTGGAAAATGCCCGGTCGAAGAGGCTTTTCTTAAGCGCTGCCTCCCTGCTAGGCTTTCCGTACCCCAATTCCCATAATGGTTTTATTTTTATTTGATACCATCCACCACCCTGGAGTCTCTTGTTGAGATGGGCAGCTGATAAAGTGTGGGATATCTGTGTAGTGAAACCTTTCTTTGTGCTGTAGGGTCTCCTTCCCCTTGGGTCTAGTTGGAGGGGCCCGTGCTTTGGGTCTGGAAATGGTTACCTTGGCGACAGGTTGGATTTTCGCTGCTAAAAAAAGGCTGGCTGCTACCAGGCAGGGCGATGGGGAATAAAGAGAAGAACGCAGCAATCGAGGACAGGTAGAATTTTGGTTGCAAACCTCCCACCGGTTTGCTTAGCCGAGTTCTCCATCGGAGAAAGCGACGGAGTGAGGTAGAGCCAATCGTAAGAGGGACTTTAAGAGGGCAAAGGCACCTTAAGGGAAGAAGAATCTCCACATTTATAGAAGTAAAAATCGGACATGGAATTTGGTTTCCCCCTTCTAACTTCAAGGCCTCACTATCCCTGGAGCGGCTGTTTGTGGTTGTCGGAAAGTTGCACTTGGTTTCCCTTTTTCAGACACCCGTTGGCTTTCTTCCTACCTCCTACCCATTTCCATTTCACCACTAAGCTTGTCTCTGACCCTATCTAGATGATGTCAGTCTCGACTAATTAAATCCTTGGGGTGGAAGTGAGATCCCAGCACTTATTTATAGACAGCGCTAGAGAAACTGAGGTGGTGGGTAAGGTACGTAAAGAAAACTCTCAACTTACAGCCACAATTGAGCCCAACACGTCTGTGGCTAAGTGAGACATTTGTTCAGTGAGTTTGCTCCATTTTGCGACTTTCCTCGTCGCGTTTCTTAAGCGAATCACTGCAGTTCTTGGTAGCACGGTTGTTAAGTGAGTCTGGCTTCCCCCTTGACCCTGCTGGTGAGAAGATCACAGAAGGGGATCACATAATTCCGGGCCCTGCGACCGTCATAAATATGAGTCAGTTGCCAAGCGTCTGAATTTTGATCCCAGGGATGCTGCCGCGGTCGTAAGTGTGAAAAACGGATCGTAAGTCCCTCTTTCCGGTCCTGTTGTTAACTTCGAACAGTCATTCTCTGTTGATGTTTGTCTGCAAGAAAGATTCAATGTATTTTCTTCAGTCGATCAATATTATGGAACTGAAAAAGTAACATTGAATCTTTCTGACGGAAAAAAAACGTCACCACAGAACATCCTGGATAAGCCATCTGGTTTCATAGTGCAGATCTCCTTTCCATGTCTTAGCAATTTTGCAAGTGCAAAATGAAAGTCACCAGCTGGCCTGTCTACACCTAACTTGTACTATATAATACCTTAAAAAAAGACTAGCTTCAGAGAATCCACCACCCTTCTGTCATGTCATGTCATGCCTTTCCTGACAGCGATTGGCTCGCAGATACCATTTTAAGGTTCGGTTGATGGCTTCTGCCTGCACTGACGTGTGCACACACGGGATAAGTCCTCCGTTTTGTAGGCATTTCTTCAGAAATGGTATTTACGGACTTGAAAAATATGTGGAAGTTTAAATAAAAGCAAGGTACATATGGTCAAGGTTGCCTTATCTGCTGTGAACATTGATTCGCTCATACGGGGCCCCGCAAAACCGAAATGCGCTGTTAGGAAACCCTTCATCCATGCTAAAATTATAATGCTTTTTTTTTTTGCACAGCTGTCCTCGTTCTGTAATCTTTCCACCTTGCTGCTTTTTTTAGATATATTGAATACAATTTCCAGAGTTCAAAGTTAGCGCTGGTTAAGATTCCAGGGAATTACAGTGAAAAAAAAACAGCTGGAGGCCTCGGCTTGGGGAGGCTGTTAATGTATGTTTCTTTAACAAGTGAGGTGGCCAGAATAAAGATGAGATCATCTTTTTTTTAAATCTCATGATTCAGATAGATGAGGCTGCACCCGTGTTGGAAGACGAGAGAATAAATTAAATTCCATCCCAATTAGTAAGTTTGCTATCATTGCTTATCGGCGGTATGAGCCAAGTCGTATCCCCAGTGGCTCGGCAGGGAAATTATTCTCAATTTTTCTCTGATTTCTTTTTTCTCTGCTGCATTTTATTTTATTTCATTTTTAAGTGATGGCTTTTGCGTGGAAAGGAAGCAGCTTTGTTTGTCTTCTGGAACGGCTTGGGGAAATATGTCCTTACCTGCAGCAAAAATTTTGACATAAGTTGTTATTCTCTCAACTAAGAAGGTTGAAATTGTTGAGAAATTCTGTTTTGGAGTCACGAGAAGGAAGGAAATTGCAAGATTCTTTGCCTCTTAATGTTGCATGACCTGCTAGTATACATCAACAGTACTTGGGGTCAGCTGCTCATACAGCCTTCTTTCGGACAATGTACTTCCATTCCACGCTGTAAGCGACTGCTGGGTTTATGGCAGGTTCTACCCCCTCCTTGTTCTCTGCTCTCTATCTGTCATCTTTCTTTTTTGGGTCATCCTATTGTTGTATTTTTGTTGTGTTGTTTTTTATTGTTGTATTTTATTGCTCTGAGCAGTGGGGTGGCCTAGAAGTAAAGATGCTCGCCTCACACTCGAGAGGTTGAGAGTTCAATCTCAGCAGCGACAGATGTTTCTCTTATCAGCAAAGAGAAAATATCTGCTGCGAACTCTGCGTAGGCGTCAGGAAGGCCATCCGGCCAGTAAACGCTCAGCCTGATTATGCAGATTGCAGGGTCATAAAAAGAAATATATACGGCTTACTGTTGTAAGCCACCTAGAATAGCCTTGCGGTGAGATAGGCAGCAAGTAAATATAACAAATCAATTAGTTCCTCTATTTCTTGCATTCTTAGTGTGGCCAACACAACTTCTAAAATGGCTTTATTAATTCCCAGTATTTGAAGTAGAGACTCAGTGCGCTAATTTGAGGACGTGTGAATAGTTCTGGGTCATGCAAGATAACTCATGCCGATGTTCTCCGTAGGAGATTGCAGTATCAAACTCCTCCGCATCTAGCAACTCCGTGTTGGGGGGGGGGAATTAATTCCCTCCCGCTTCGCGCAGCTCCAAACACGTGCCATGTCTCTCTCATAAATCTAATTTGCTCCCTTGAATCCCCAGGTAAAACTTGCCACCTCTCGTATTTTTATTCTCATCAACTTGCAGATGATATGCGGTGCCAAGTTAAAAATCGCATCCCTGGCCACAAACGGCTGGTGGGTTTTGGGGGGTTGTTTTTCCTTCCTCCCTGCATTTCGAATGCTGATTTTGCGAACGCTCCTTTTTTTCCTGTGTCTCCTCCTTTTTTGCAGGTTACATCTTGGGCCAGGAGAAATGGACAGCAGCAGCTTCATCCAGTTCGACGTCCCCGAGTACAGCAGCAGCGTCCTGAGCCAGCTGAACGAACTCCGCCTGCAGGGCAAGCTGTGCGATATCGTCGTGCACATCCAGGGCCAGCCGTTCAGGGCTCACAAAGCTGTCTTGGCCGCCAGCTCGCCCTACTTCCGCGACCATTCGGCGTTGAACACCATGAGCGGCTTGTCAATCTCCGTCATTAAAAACCCCAGCGTCTTCGAGCAGTTGCTTTCTTTTTGCTACACGGGAAGGATGTCTCTGCAGCTGAAGGACGTGGTCAGCTTCCTCACCGCCGCCAGCTTCCTCCAGATGCAGTGCGTCATCGACAAGTGCACTCAGATCCTGGAAAGCATCCACTCGAAAATCAGCGTGGGGGAAGTCGACTCGGTGACGATCGGGGCCGAAGATCCGCTGGAGAACCACAACGGCCTGAAGGAGAGCGGCTATTTCGCCAACCCCGTCGAGATTTCCCCTCCTCCCTACTGCCCTCAGGGCCGGGCGCCGGCTTCAGGGAACGACCTGCGGATGGAAACGGCGCCGGCCAACGCCCTCCGCAGCCGCCTGCAAGAGGAAGGCCACTCGGACCGGGGGAGCAGCGGTAGCGTTTCGGAATACGAGATTCAGGTGGAAGGCGATCCCGACCAAGCGGAGCTGATGGTTCGAGAGAGCCAGGCTGCTGAGGTGAAAGTCAAAATGGAAAAATCTGACCGGCCCAGCTGCTCGGACAGCTCTTCCCTCGGTGACGATGGATACCACACGGAAATGGTGGACGGAGAGCAAGTGGTGGCCGTTAACGTCGGCTCCTACGGCTCCGTCTTGCAAAATGCGTTCTCCTATTCCCAGGGAGCCTCGCAGCCCGCCAACGTCTCCGAATCCTTTGGCAGCCTGAGGAGCTCCGGCAATTCGAGGTCGATGCTTGGCTCCTACCGAGGCCGTGGGCGTCAGAAGCGGGTCTCCGCCAGCCACTTGCACAGCGGTGTCTCCAGCCCGGCGCCGGGAGCCGACGGCGAGCCTTCCGCCCATCAGCCGGTCTACGAGAGCGGCTCCCGGGAAAGGAGTTGCAGAGGCCACTGGTCCGCCTACACCGAACGTCTGATCTGCATCTACTGCGGGAAGTCCTTCAACCAGAAGGGCAGCCTCGACCGGCACATGAGGTTGCACATGGGCATCACGCCCTTCGTCTGCAAGTACTGCGGGAAGAAATACACCCGCAAGGATCAGCTGGAGTACCACATCCGCGGCCACACCGACGACAAGCCTTTCCGCTGTGAAGTCTGCGGCAAGTGCTTCCCTTTCCAAGGGACCTTGAACCAACATTTGCGGAAGAACCATCCCGGCGTGGCCGAAATCCGAAGCCGGGTGGAATCGCCCGAAAGAACAGAAGTCTATATGGAGCAGAGAGACGACGACGTTTTGGTGCCCGAGACTCTGGATTATACCATGGATGTGCACACCTCCGATTAAAAAAAAACCCAGCCGGTTTCTTTCTCCGCGCAACTCGAGCAAAGCACAGGTTCCTTCTTCGTTCCTTCCATCGGTTCCACGAGAGTTATAATTGCAGTTTTTCTCTCCCCCCCTCTCCCTCCCTCCTAAATTTTAGCCGTTCTTCCAGCATAAAAGTCCGCTTGTTTTCTTTGCAAAGAAGCCGGGTGAGTTTCACTCCCAGTAAACCCATCGAGGGAGAGGGCGTGCTCGCTGACAGCGGGGCGAGCTTTGGGAGCGAAAGATGTGGTTACAACAGGGATAGTGCGGGCTGGTTCACCAACCGACACCCCACACACCTTGTGTTGTGGGGAGCCCGGGAGCAGGCAGGCATCCCTGGATGCGAGTCTCCTCGTATTCAGTAGGACGTCTTTCAGTTTGACCAAGGTGGCATAGCTGGAAAGCTATAAAACATGCCTCTCGGCCCTGCTCCTTTTCTTTTGTCACCTGGGCTCAAGAAGGTTTTTTTGTTTCTTTTATTTGTGGAATAACTATTTCGATAGCTTTGAATTTAATTATTATTATTATTATTATTATTATTTTATATATATATATATATCTCACACTTATAAAAGGTTCGGGTGGTTTGTTTTTTTTCCTCTTCTGGTTGGTGAGGGGTGAATGTAGAATATCTTAAACACGTTTTAAAAAGAACCCTGTTGATAAGGCTTTCAAACTTCGTTTAAGTCCCCCCAGCCTGGGTTTTGTTCAAGAAACATTGTTCTTGGTTGGTTGGTTTGTATGTTTTTTCCCTTTGTGCAAATATGATGTCCAGAAGCAAGCAAAGTATAACTTTTTTTTAGTATAACTTTGCTCCATAGCATATATAAACCAAATGCCATAAATGTATTAATTTGGGGGCTTTTTTTTTTTTGTCTAAACTGGACAACCTTGGTGCTGATTCCCCCTTTTTTTATAGGAATATATTATTATTGTTATATTAGCCAACACAGGATATAGGATTGTGGTTCTAACTATTTTTTACTCTCCTCAGAATCTACCTTCATTTCGTACTGTAAAAAGGCAGACCAGGTTAAATCATGTTTTACATTAATCGCTCTGGATAGTTAACAGTCAGCTTAACAGCGGGGTTAAAAAAGGATGTTGTACTTGAATCTACAATATTTCAGTGCAGTATTTGTAACAGACTTCTTCAGGTACACTTTACCTTCTTACTTAAATGTTTTCAAATGAAACAGTCAATTTATTCTATTCTTTTTACTTTTTTTGTAACGATATTATATGGGAAACAAGCAATATATCCTATTGTATTAGAGAGGCAACTTTTAGCTTCTCCGTAACAGTGGCTAATCCGTATTTTTCACAGAGAGCCAATAACTAATATCCTGTTTTCTCTGCTTTCAGATGTTTGATAACTTTTAACAGTGGTGCTAACCTCTTCTTTTCCCTTCCTACAGCATAGAAAATGTGAAACTTAAACTGGTAGTAAACCCTTTTTTTTTTTTAAAACCTTTCCACTTAGATTTTTGCTTTCCTGAAACAGACCTCAAAGAGTATATAAGCTGGCAAACTTGACTGTATTAAAAAAGTAAATAAAAAATCTACACAGCGGGCAAAATGACGGATTTCGTTCGATCGTTTTAAAAGCATGTTACTTTCAACATGGGTGGGATGAGCAGCGTCTTTGCTTTTACAGGGAACTGGAGTGTCCCAAACTGCTCTCCTTGCTGGGTTTATTAGTGGCTGTTTCGATTTCTGATCTGGAGGTGTAGACAGTAGGTTGAGCAGAGGAAAAGATCGGTGATGCTTGGTTTGAAGGCTGCTGGGGTACCCCAGTGTGTGTGGGGAGCTTCTCCATCATCCAGGTCCTGCTTGTCCCAAAGGTGCTTTTTTAGGAGGCCACTGGACTTTTCTGCTTTTTTTTTTTTCAGAAAGTCCAGTGGCCTCTTCAAAAAGCACCTTTGGTACTCAGAATTCCAGTTTTCTCTTTCTATGTGCCTGTAACCCACGGCAGGACGGCCACGTTTATTCCTAGTTAAACGAAACTCTGGTTTCTCCAATCATCCCTATATGTGCTTTTTGCACCGGGGAAGCAGGCAGACATCCTTCCTCTGCACCTCTCTGCCAAAGCTGGAGGATGCCCGGCCACTTCGCTGATTTTAAGGATTTGCATGCTGACGTTTCAATCTGAGCCTTCACTTTTAATTCCAGGGGGGGGGGGGGATTCCCTTTTACGTTTCTCACAACTGTGAAGAAAAACTTGTTTTAAGGCCTAGCTTTCCTGGGTGAGGGTCTGCAAGATGTGTGAAGAGAGGGTGGTTTTCAACACTGAAAGAAAAGCACCGCTGGGGAGGAAAGCGAAGACAGGAGGGCCCCGAAAATGTACCTTTCCAAGGGAGTGCAGGTGACACCTACTATCCTGCAGTCTTTTCTTTTATAATGAGCCAAGATGCCATGCGCCTGAATTTTGATCGCAGGGACGCTGCGAAGGTCGCACGTTGCTCTTTTTTTTTTTCAGCGCCATCGTAACATTGAACAGTCGCTAAAACGCACTGTTGTAAGTCGAGGCCGACCTGTAGTGGCTGGCAGGACCCTCCTTGCCCACCTAGCGCTTTGAAAACATGCCAGTGTGAGTAGATAAATAGGTACCACCCCGGTGGGACGGAAACAGCGTTCCATGCGCCTGTGGCGTATAGCCACACTGGCTCCCTCGGCCAAAATGTCAGAGATGAGCACCGCGCCTTAAAGTCGGACACGACTCGACGGGGTGACCTCTACCTTTCCTTTTTCTGGGAGGAGAAGCATTACAGGTTTCTGGCCAGGTGGAATTGGCAAGATGCCCACAACGTGTACCAGAAGGTGAAAAAAACCCCCAATTTTCACACTTGCGTAGGGCAATTTCGGGTCCCGGCCTTCAGCCATAGGCATAGACTATTCCTTCACGCACCCTCTTCGCCGAAGGAACAAAACCGGGTTTTTAATTTGCTTTGCCAAGGTTTTCTTAACAAAAGTCCAGCTGTGCAAGTTAATCCTGGCCCTTTGCTAACGGTGCCTTTTCAACCGGTCGGCTTTACTCCATAGTAAGCGGGATTAAGGAAGGGAAGGGAAAAGAAAAAGAGGACGGTTAATTTTCCGTCCCGCGATCTTAGCCCTCTCGCGGTCCTTCCGAAGTATAAAATACTGTTTGTTTGTTTATTTATTTTTCAGCTGTAAACTTGAGCTGGTTTGAGTTTACCAAAGAGTGATGTATCCAAAAGGCTACCTTGTTTTTAATTATGCAGATGTCGCAACGGGGGCATAGTTAGCGTTAACCCTAAGCCTAAGCGTCCGTCCATCGGATGACAGCCTTCTTTTAAAAGGCTTTTGAAAAGCTTGGTATGTTTGCTTGTGTTGATAAGGTTGTTTTCCTCTGTCGGCCGCCTGCTGGGGTTAAAAATGATCAAGCCATAATATAGTACTGTATAAATCAGAGCACTTCACAGGACATGGCGACTGTAGTAAGCCAACATGTATAAAGTTAAAGCAACTTATTTTCCAGCAGCTTCAGTGAGGTTTAAAAGCAGGGCAGGATGCACGTGTATAAAATGGATTTCGGCTCCGGTTATGTATTGGAGGCAAACATCCAGCAAAGTCCAGGCAACTGCAGGGAAGAAAAACATCTAGAAATTTGACAGTATCGACTAATAAACTCCTCCCTCCTGCCATAACATTGCCCAGACCCCCTTTCCCCATTCCTTATCGACCGTGGCTGCTTTAAGATGCCTTGATTTCAACTCCCAGGACTCCCCAGCCGGCATGAATTCTGGGAGTTGAAGTCCAGCCACCTTGAAATTGTCACGGTTGAGAAACACCGCCAGCAGCGTTCAGGCTGACTCTTCTAAAGGCAGGTAACTATGGTGGCTGCCATTTTAACCGCCCACTCTTATCCTGGCTAAGGGTTTCGAATCCTAGAATTTCCAGCTGAACAATTCTAAGAGAATATTGGTAGCTCGGGGTTGAGCTGTGGGGCTCTGAGCTTAGCTGTTTCCTTGCAGACGTTTCACGACCCAACTAGCTAATGTCATCAGTGCTAGAAGGGATGAAGCATTCTGTGCAAAGCCTCGGCAGCAAAGCAAGCAGAGTGTTGAGCTTTCCAGACGCCTGTGACTGCCCTTTGCACAAAAGGCCAAAATGTGTTTGTGTGAAGCAGCCTTCGAGCGTCTTCCTCAGATTTTGCTCTACCGTTTCCCCTGGAATATTGCAAGGCGAACAAACGACAGGCCTCTAAATTGTGCCTTTTTGCACCGTGTTTCCATTGCAACGGGCACACCACCTTACTCTTTTGAACTTCAGACCTTACCCTCAGCCAGGGGCAAAACATGCAGTGAGCCTGTTGTATTTCTGACTCTACAACGACTCTGCAATGTTAAGTTAATCCAGAACTGCAAATCCATTTCATTTATGATCCTTTCATTCATCCATTCACACAGGAATTAAAGGAAGGCAGTGAGACAGCTATGTGAAACTTTGGGTTAGATATGTGAAGTCATAGAAAATTGGTTCATAATTGAGTCTCTTAATCTACCTTTTTAGCTACATAGAAAATGTGAAAAAAAAAATAAAACCAACAGTGACAATGTCCTTTGTTTATATGTTTTAACCTATTTACATACTGTGAAAACGGACTTTTATACTTTTGCTATACTTTTGTGAGTTTAAATAGCAACGGATTTTTTTCTTTTTTCCTAACCAGTTAACTCTTCCATATAATTTCTATTGAGCTTGTAAATAAACTAAGGGTGAGGTGGGGGGGAAAGCTTTGTAAATAAGTGGGTCTTTTTTTTTTTCTTTTCTTTTTTTAAAGCAACAGAGCACCTCACAATTGGTTCTGTATTCAAGAACGAATGGATTTTTTTAGTGACAGGAAGGGATAGTTTTAGAAAACTTGCCGTGAGAAAAGGAGATTTTGGGAATTGCAATACTTTCGTATATCTATCGCATATATGTTTCACGGTGGAAATTAGCTTGGAAAGTCCTGGCCCAAAGTGAAATCAGGGTGACCACACCTAATCTCTGAAACCATGGTTCATCCTGAACCTCTCCTCTGCTCCATTCCGAAGTGGGACAGAGAAAGAGAGCCAACCAGTCATATCAGGTATTACCCAGACGCTCAGATTCGTTGGGTGTCAAATTCCCATCGTCCCCACCAAGCTCGTACTTGGATTGGCTGGGAAGCAGGGGAATTGAAGTCCAACCTAAGGTTGGAGGAGGCTGAATGTCAGCCTGAACTGATTCCCCCCCCCCCTTTTTCCTCAAGTCTCTTAACAAATTCGCAGGATAAGTGGAACACATCATTCTTAGATAGAATTGTGTTATCTGAAGCAGTTGTTCTGAGCTCTGCCATGTAGGAAAACCACAGGAATTATTACTTTTAGATCAAGGGCTGGGGGGGGGGGGGGGAAGTGGGTGTGTTT
>JANHFL010003079.1:152415-172183 GCA_032468155.1 Oxyrhabdium leporinum
AAGGAAAGGAAAGGAAAGGAAAGGAAAGGAAAGGAAAGGAAAGGAAAGGAAAGGAAAGGAAAGGAAAGGAAAGGTCAGGTCAGTCTCCGGCTGAGGTGGCCCTTTTGGTGACCGGGAGCTCTCCTTCTCTGCAGAAATCCAGATCAAAAACACACTTCCTAACTCCTAAATTGTCAACCTCAAGGGATTGTTGCCTTGAGAAGTCACATACGTTGCAGGTCCCAACGGTCAAGGAATTTCAGCTAGTGGGATCCAGGAGAAGAATATTTTCTACTATGCCTCCTGCCCTTTGGAACATTGTGCCCACCCCCCTCCGAGGTGAGATTTGCACCCACCTTTCTGACTTTCCATAAAGACTGGAAGATCTGGCTCTGCCAGTTGGCTGGGTGCCCAGTGGGGGTGAATCACTCTGAAGGTGGCTAATGAATTAAAGCAAGACCCCACCCTCCCCTCCCTATAGACACCCTGCTCCCTTCCTCCTCATCCTTATCTTTTAATTGTTCCTTGCACAGCCAGCCAGATGTTCAGAGTGGATTTGGCTTTTTTTCCCCAACCTATGGAGTCCTTCCCGGAGACCTGGGATAGGCAGATGTGCGTGTTTGATAGTCTCCAAGTTCTGGTTGCAGGATGTAAGCTGTTCCAATCAAGCTGCCTTCTGCAATTGACTGATGGGGACTTTGTCAATGCCATGGTGTCCAAGTATTATGATGTTTGGTTGCAAGTCAGCCAGATGTTCACACTAGATTTGGCATTTTGTCCACCTGTGGAGTCCTTCCCAAACACCTGGCATAGGCAGATGTGAATGTTTGATGATGTTTAAAGGTATCGTTGCAGGATGTCAGCTGTTCAAGTCAAGCTGCCTTCTGCAATTGACAGACAGGGATTTTGTCAATGCCACAATGTCCAAGTAATATTATTACGGTTGGTCGCACAGTCAGCCAGATGTTCAGACTGGATTTGGCAGTTTTGTCTACCTATCCAAGTCCTTCTCAAGGACCTGGGAGAGGCAGATGTGAATGTGTTAAAGGTTGTAATCAATAAGATGTAAGCTGTCCCAAGCAAAGCTGCCTTCTGCAATTGATCGATGAGGATTTTGTCAATGCCGGTGGTGTCAATTCTTACTATTATTAATCATTTATCGTTTCAATGCTTTATTGGCTTTTAATGCTTATAAGCCGCCCAGAGTCGCCTCTAGGCAAGATAGGCAGCAAGTAAGCCTGATACATAAATAGAATAATTCGAAATTATGATCAGGCCTTTTTCCTAAGAGGAAACAAACACTAGCAAGAACTGGAGGAGTCAAATGAGTTTTCGTCAGTATTTCAAGTTGGCAGATCGTCATGCGAGCCCAGCCAAGTCCCAGCATTTCACACACAGCGGGAAACATGAAGTATAATCCTGAGGAATTTAGATCAAACTGCATTTCGAACTCTTGTGCCTGTATAGACAGCTGCGGCCGTTGAGTGAAAGGTTCAGCGTGTTCACCCCGGAATAAGTTGGCTTCAGCAGAGATCATCCTCAGCGGAAGATTGGAAATAAACTCCCAACAACTCAATGTAAAACCTTCCATCTCTTCGAGCTGGATGCTGGATTAGATCTAATCCTTTGTTGATATATCACACACACACACACACACACACACATGGCAATTGTTGGATCCGCGCGGCCCTTAGGAGGTCAACAAAGAATGCGATAACGTTATTTTCTGTCTACACTCCAACGTGCATGCTGGCTACAAATGTGTAGCCTATTGGCCCTGAAACCACTTTCCAATTTCCAGAATTGTCATCTGTCTGGCTCAAATTCCTGCAAAACCTCATCTCGTTCTCTCCCCCCCCCCCCCCGAGATGCTGATGCTGTGAATTCTTGACCGGCCAGTGGTCTTGCAAATAAACTCGAAGCATATGTTTTTTGTCTGACAACGATGGTCATCCCTGAAACCCCACTCTCTCTCTCTCTCCGGCCTTGGCATTGTATTTTTCGTTCATTTTTGGCGTATTGTTAGGGTAGACTGCAGTTTTCAAGATCGCCGGATGTTTCGGTTAATTAAAGAGATTTATGGAGCTAACGCTGGAGGGTTGTTGTTGTTGTTTTGTTGTTTTAAGAAGAGTTTGCACAACACCTTTGTGCAAAATGGTGCAAAGTTTCCTGCTTGAGCAGCGGGTTGGACTGGAAGACCTCCGAGGTCCCTCACAACTCGGTCGTTCTGTTAGGTATTTCAGGAATAAGAGATGACGTTATTCTGGCGGGTTGGAAGCAGTGTTTGAGAACACCTTGGCCATCTGTGAAACTCTTGGCCCACTCTTGAACTTAGGCCTTCTTCCAGCTTAAATAGTTAAAAACCAACAACTTCATTGTCTTCTGCCTATGTTACAAGAATCTTACCAGGCTGGTTGCCTTCCCTGGGAACCATCAGATGAGACTTCTTGGATCTTTGAGGTGGTCGGGTGTCAATTCTCGTATTCCTCAAAGAACATTTTATGGGGTCACATCATATTGGCACACTCGGTGGAAAACTGGCTCTGGGGTCCCACCAGTTTTCCACCACATTAAAACTAAAACTTTGCCACTTTGCCCGCCAAAAGTCACCAGTCACCTGGCCCAATTAGCATACAGTCCAATTGCTGGGCAGTCTTTTCTGCTCAAATATCTATAGAAACGTCCTTGATTCCCAGGGGAAAGAATTTTGTTTTGGCTACAACAGCCCCAGCTATCTCTACACCACCCGCCCCGGCCCTTAAGCTCCAGGCTGTGTCTCATCCCTGAAGCCAGGTCAGGGAAAAAAAAACCTTAGAAGAAAGTTATGAAGAAGAAAAATGGCCACAATTAGGCCAACGTCAGGGTTGGCCCCAGGCTTTTCTCCCCTTGCAGCCGCGTGACGACGCCAGGCTAGTTCCCTGTTTGACTCCACCTCCCAGTTTCTCAACACGCTGCCCTCTTTTCTCCTCCATGTCGCCTTCATCTGCCTCCAGGAAATGTTCCAGCTTTCCCCCCTTGAAGAAAGTGACGGCTCCCCAAAGCGACGGGCTTCCTGATACTTCCTAGTTTAGCATTAATTGGTGTCTATTTTGTAGGTCCGTCCGAAGTGTCAGCAGCTGTGAGGTTCAGCAGGAGGCCCACCTGTCCTGATGCCTCGGTAGCGGCCAACTTGCACACCCCTCCTGTACCAAGACACAGGAAGAGTCACAGCCTTGGAAACAAGTGGGTGTTGCAGTCTGCACTGAAACATGCAGCTTAATTAGTTGTTTGGGGGGGGGGGTTGTTTTTTTTAAGGCAGGCAGGCAGGCAGGCAGCCACCCCCTTCTTAGGAAGCCATTTCCTTTCCTTGGCAGGCAGTCCTAGGCTTACAACAGTTCGTTTTAGTGACCATTCAAACTTAACAACGGCGCTGGAAAGAGTGACTGACTTAGAATTCCCCCTGATCTGGTCTTGCAGCTCTGGTGCTCTTTCCCGGTGAAAGTTGGCAAATACCAGAAAGAACCTTCTAATTGTCTTTCTCACCTGTTTCTTCCTATCTTACGGGTGCCCAGTTGGAAATCCGTTTGGAATTTGTGCGTTTCAGCGTAGTGTTAGAAACAGGAAGACACGTTGCTTTCCCAGCCTTTAACCAGTGGAACGACTTTGCCACCAGAAGTTGTGGGCGCTCCATCACTGGAGGTTTTTAAGAAGAGACCGGACAGCCGTTTTACTGGAACGGTCTAGGGTCTCCTGCTTGGACCAGAAGACCGCCCCCCAAGGCCCCTTTCCAGCTCTATTCTGATCGATTATCATTGTGAATTCATATTCGCTCAGACACGAATTCAGGTTGCGGAGTCCTGTAAATGTGCATCTCTGACAAAGCAGCCTTTGCCGGAAAAGATCTTCCATCCCTGGAGGTCCTCAAGAAGGGATTGGACAACCAAAGTCCAATCCCAAAGTCCAGAATGGTACGGTGTGTGTGTGTGTGTGTGTGTGTGTGTGTGTGTGTGTGTCTCCTGCTGGAGCAGGGGGTTGGACTAGAAGACCTCCGAGGTCCCCTCCAGCTCTATTAGTCTGTTAGGTAGAAGGCAGAATTCTCTATCTAGATTTGACCAATATCTGCTAAAAAATAATAATAATAAAATAAAATAAAACCCACCCAATTTTGGGAGGATGGATCACTAGAACCAAATCCTAATAAGGAGATGACAGGGGAACGCGTCCAGCTATCTTTGCCCCGAAGGTTCTTCCTTAAGAACCCCAGGCAGGCAAAATTTGAGCATGAACGGCTGTTACCAGATGACCTAAGAAAATGTTTGCCTCTTTTTTCCCCCCCTTTCTTTTCTTTTCTTTTCTGTCTTCCTTTCTTGTCCCCCGTTTTTCCAGTATGATGTGTCAATTCAGTGTAGTAGAAAGTAAAAGCGCAACCTTCCCAACGGAGAAGCAGCGCCACCTGCTGGACGACAGCGTCTTAGAATCTCACAGCCCTGTCAGGAACCGTCCGCTAAATTCTGTTTTCACCAATGGGGTTTCTCTAGGTAAGTATTCATAGAAGAGTAGCTTTGGGAGCTTCGGCCTGTCCCATCTCCTCCCTTCTGGGATCCAGAGAGGCCCTCGGGATGACCGGATAATGATGGAAAATACAAGGGCGTCCTCAACTTAGCCACTTTTCGTTCGGGCAGGCTCTTCTAGAAGACCTCCAAAGGGCCCTCCCAACTCTAGCTATCCTGTTGAGGGACCGCCCAAAGTCCCAACGGCCCCAAAGAAGGTGACACGTGACCGGGTTTTTTTGTCTTGTTTACACGACCCATTGCACATCCCCCACGGTCAATATTCGGCAAGCTGGCCTAAATTAAGATCACCCAAGTGGATGCCTTTGAATCAAGGCTGTAGAAAAGATGCTGCCAGGTTCCCGGTTTTCTAACAGCCTAGATTTACACAGTTCTCCTGCTATGACGCGGATAGCTTTAGAATGCATCTGCGCTCATCGGAGAACATTACACGACTCCCTGGTCGCTCGTCTCCATTCGATCTTGGCAGATTCTCAGTTTCTTTCTTCACCGTGGACCCCTTCTAAAGTGCCTTTTGTGGCCGTGGCCCCGGACTCCAAAGACTTTCAGATTTCAATCCTGACATTTCCTCAAGCCTTCGTGTATCTGCCGCGACGACATTGCGCTCCCCCCCAGGCAGGGTTAGACACGAGAGACAAACCCCAAATCTAAGCTGCTCTGTTTGTAAAAGCAAACCCACTTCATCGTTAAACACTCAACTTTTAGATCCCCCTTCTGGTGGATTTAAGGGGGTTGCATTGACTTTAAAAGACTTTCACCCCGTATTCAGATGATCGCCCTTACCTCTTGCTTTGCCATGACACCAAACTCTCCGCTCCTGTTTTCTCTCTGGATTAAAGGAAGACCACAGGCTGAGAACCACTGGGATCAAAGATAGCAGTTGAGGCTTGGAGTAATTTCCGTTTCTGTGCCGTAAGTGGCGCCAGTTGAGATGGCCCTTTGGTAAAACCGAGAAACGGTGGAGAAAATGCAAGTTTAAATCATTTCAAAACACTCTTCAGAAGGCAGGAAGAATACAAGCCCCTCTTCTAAGAATGATACTCTTAGCAGGAAGGAATATGGAGTATGGAATACTCTTGCATGCTCCATATTCCTTCCTGCTAAGAGTATCATTCCTGCTAGGAGTACTCTTCCATACTCATGCACATATCTTGTTAAAAACACATATCTTGTTAAAAAGAGAACCAGCCTAGAAGTAAGGAGAAATTTCTTGACCGGGAGAACAATCCAGGGAACAGCTTGCCTCCAGGAGTTGTGGGTGCTCCAACACTGGAGGTTTTTACAACAGACCGAAACAACCCAGGATGGTTTAAGGTCTCCTGTCTTGAGCAGGGGGGATGGACTAGAAGACCTCTGAGGTCCCTTCCAGCCCTGTGGTTCTGTGTTCTAGAAGGTAGAATCAGCAGGCAAGACAGTGAGGAAAACTGTTGGTTGAGTGATCCTTGGTGTCTTTGATGGCTTGGAGTTGGTCTACTGTAGCGTGAGTTTTTTGTTAAAACTACCCGTGAAACAGGCAATACAATTACCATTGAACAACCCAAATGTGGGAATGCTCTTATCATTCCATATCACCTAGTCCATCCATCCATCCCTCCCTCCCTCCCTCCCTCCCAAACGATGGTCATGTTGAACAGTTCCCCAGCTGCCACATCAACATTTAGATAGACAAACCAAAAATCTAAATTACTCCGTTTGGAGGGGAAAGAAAGAAAAAGAAAGAGAGAGAGAAGAAAACCCATTTCATCATTAAAGCCTCGACTTTAAATTCCCTTCCGGTGAATTTAACAGGATTGCATTGATTGATTGATTTTTCTAAAAAAAAAAGACCCTCATTCCACATTCAGATAAATCACCTGCTTGTTTTTCCATGATACCAAACTCTCAGTTCCTGTTCTCCGTCTCGACGAAAGGAAAATCTTAACATCTCTTTATTGTCTCTTTTGTCTGTGGACACAGGGGGATTTTATTTATTTTTTTGGCTGAAAAACCCAGATGTAGCTGCATTAAACTGCGAATGAATGTGCTTATTTTCAATAAATTGAGTTGCCCGAAAACAATCTCCTCCTCCCCGTGCAACAGGGCGGAAATCAGGACAGCTTTAAAGCTTCCTTAAAATATTTGTACCTATAGAAAACTGCAACCTTTCGTGGCTCGGAGTTTAGACAGCATGAAACCGAGCGCCTGATCTTTCGGCTTCCGTAAGGGACATGACAGGCCTGTTTTGAATTATTATCATTTCTCTCCACCCCGCCTTCCCCTGCTTTAAATATTTACCTTTTTGTTTTGCAGAAAGCAGCGAAAGTTCAGAATTCAGCGAAGAGCCGTCATCGGGGCTGGACAGGTGAGCTTCCTCTTTGACTGTGAATGGGATGGGACGTTGTTGCATTTCACCAAAGTCTCGGATAATCTGAATTACCTGAATTCGGACCGCGGGGTTGCGCAAAGAAATGCGAAGAAGTGCTCTCCCTCTTGAACATTTTCTTTATCCGTGGCTGTGAATGTACTGTGAATTTTGCAATCGTTTCTTGTGTGCATCCAACAGCAGACTAGATTTCCCAGTGGCGTCACACTTTAGAATAAATACTTCCAAACCTGGTTTAACCAGAGCGCACAATTTCTCATTTGCTCGCACCAAAGGTAATGCTTGATAATTATCAATCGCAACCCACAATCATCCTTTGTTTCCTTCTCCATCTGTATCTGGGCTCCAGGTGAGCCCCCTTTGAGTAGCTCTTTGTGATTCTAGATTCATTTCTTACACCAACAGTCTCTTTCCTGCCCTCTAAAATCTTGACTTCTTAACCGAGAGCGACAGGTCCGAATTTTGAGTTTAAAAAAATAAAATAAAATATGGAAGTACCTTATGGAATTTGAAGACAGGAACTCCAGTTTTCAGAAATTTGGAACCAAAGTTCTGGATTCCCACTTCAGAGGAGAATTAACTGAACTTGAGATATCTGCCTAGATTGTTTTATTCAGCAAGGAATCAAAAATTGTGCCTGTTTTATTTGCTCGGAGACCAACATTTGGGCAGCTAAGTTTGACCGGCGTATCCAAGATTGGAGGAGAGCTTTTTTGTATATATTTTTACATTATAATTACAAATCTAGCTTCTCTCGGTTTTCTATTAGGGATTATTGTATTTCCGTACCTGATTATATTTCCATAAGAAGCGTATACGTGGTAGCATAATTCATCTTGCCACGTATATCCCATCGTACATTCAAATATTCAAATATTCTTTTTGTCTTTGAAGAATCTTGTTTCCCTTGGTGAGGTGTTACCTGAGCAACTACTGTTTTGATCTCAACAACTCAGCCCGAGGGGGAACTTGGTCAAAATGTATGGCTTCATTTATCCTCCAAATGGTACACGATCAAGGGTGGGTGGGGAATAATATTAAAGAGCAGAGTTTTGATTTCTGCAAAGGGAGGAACCATCAAGGCCGCTGACTGTTTCTGGTTTATTCAGCTATAATAAAGCCACTCTTTGCTTTCAATGGGAGGTCGCACCGTTCGTTCTTGGCTCTTCTGCAAACAGATTTGGAAGGCTCACAATTGTTCTTCTGATTTTGGGGTGTATTTTGGTTCCTGGATATTTTTCTCAGCTTTGCACTCGACCTGACTGGGCAAATTTTCTTCCTATCCCCCCCCCCCCCCCCCAAAAAAAAAAAAGCTCTCTTATTCCCAAGCGGCTCTTCCAAGTCCTTGTGAAGCTTCAACCATTCCTCCTTTTCTTAACGGACGTCTGATTCCAATTCCCGCCCAATGCTCGTCTTACTTAGTTTACACATTAGGTGCAAAACGTCAGAAACGCAGCCGTGGTTCCCATTGTGTTCGGCCCGCCTTTCCTTGTGGGTTTTAATTTTGGGGGAGGTTGCCTCGCGATTTGCATGCTAACTAAAGAACTTAACGTGTGAATTCGTAAACAGGGGTCGGTTGTATGCCACGCTGGGGCCCAACTGGCGGGTGCCAATTCGGAATTCACCCAGAAGTCGGAGCTGTGTCTACAGGTACAATTAGGTGGTGGGTCTCTCTCTCTCTCTCTTTCTCTGTCTCTGGTGCCAAATCTTAGTTTTCACCCTCTCTTTTCCTCCCTTGCTAATTCAGACCTTATTTTCAAAAGCATTGTCATTTTTGTTTCCCCATTTTCTGGGTGCGATCCTAAAAGAGGACCCGAGCTGGGACGCTCGCGTTGCAGCCCTGGTCAAAAGGGCCCAGCAGAGATTATACCCCCTGAGGCTTCTCAGGAAACAACAACCGGATGAAAAACTGCTGGTGACCTTCTGTTGCTGCACCCTAGAGAGTATTTTAACTTCCTGCACACCTGTGTCTGGTTTGCCAACTGCACAGGGACAGATAGGACAGCGCTCCAGAGGGTGGACGTCATTGCCCGGAGGATCCTGGGTTGCCCCCTCTCCCCCCTCTTTGGAAGAGCTTTATAGCTCCCGCTGCCTTAAGAAAGTTCAAAACGTCCTTGAAGATCCATCTCATCCTGGGCACCCCCCTTTTTTTTTTTTAAACTATTACCATCTGGCAGACGGTACAGGACAATAAAAACGAGGACAAATAGGCTGAAAAGCAGCTTCTATCCCAGGGCAGTAGCTATATTGAATTCTACTGTATTAGAATTGAATATTAATGCAATATCAGGGGTTTTCAATTCAATTGTGTAGAATGGGAAGGACGTGTGTTTCTGTTTTATTTACGAGTATAAAAATAAAACACTGAAAGTGGCATTTAATTTCGTTGTACGAGGTGCAATGACAATAAAATAAAATAAAATCTGCCCAGTGACTTCCTTCTCATGTTAGCAGGGAGGGTTTGGCAAGAGTTTTTGTTTTTAAAACAAACCCACATTTTTACTCACTTCTATGTTTTGCACATCCACACCTCCAGAGAAGTAGGATTGCACATGTTTAGGTGCAACGTGGCGCATAAACATGCTGAACAAAAATGCCGTGTTAGACTGTTCATATTTGAACAGTCACGAGGCATGGAAAATAAAGAAGGGTAGAATTGTCCAGATTTAAGCACATTTAAAACCCAGTTCACCTATCTTCCTGTGTTCCTCTTCTTCTTCATCATCCTCATCCTCATGATTTAATTCTTTTGCTGAGCTCAGCTTTTGGCAAGGCTTTGGGGATTCCTCCAGCAGTTGAAGACGTCGTGAATTTCGTGAGGGAGAAAAGATTTCCCGCTTTTGAAAAGATCCCTCTCTCTGCAGTCCATTCTCCATTTCAGTCCTTATTTTTTCTGCCTTTCGTTCATTCTCTTTATCTTTTGAATAAATATTGCCAAACACCTTTACCATTTTTAAAAACTCCTCGCCTTGGCTAGTATGCTAAAAACATTATTTTTTTACTAATACACCCTCCATTGGCTTGGTCAATTGTGTCTCTTAGTCAATAGGCGGTTCCAAATTGGGAAAATGTCACCCTTGTCACCACTGAGTGTTTGTATATATTTAATAACCGTTGCAGCTGCTGATTAGAATCTTGGCAAGGTGGGAAAAGTTAGGATCTATCTGGCTTCCTAATCGGTGACTTTGCCAGAGTGTTGTTTTGAGCACTGCCATCAGCCAAGAAAAGCTGTATTTTATGCACACACACACACACTCTTTGTCAGTTAATGGACTTTCATTGTTGTTGAACCAAAGTACTTCTAGAAGAGAATATTTGTAACTCACCTTCGAAACGTTGCTCTCTGAGCCTGGTGGTTTCCTTGCAGACGTTTCATGACCCAACTAGGTAACGTCATCAGTATTGATAGGAAGTGGGGTTTGCACATAGGTGAGGGAATGGTGCTGTCCTTCGTGCTTGCTGAGCTTTGTTGTTTGCTTGCAGACATTTCATTAGTCTAGTAGGCAACATCACCAGGAAGCAAACAGACCCAAATATCTTCTCACCGGCAACCGACACCTAGGTAAGTTGAGAGTAACACCAAAATGAGCATTAGATCAACAATGAAGAAGTCAGCAATATCCCAATCAAGGAACTATCAACTTAGACAAACAAGCCAACAATAAACAACAGCCTAATCAAAGTACCACCAAGAACACTCCCGCCAGCACTGACAAGGCAGGTCACTAGTATATAAACAGAGAGCAAACCCCACTAACACTGATGATGTTACCTAGTTGGGTCATGAAATGTCTGCAAGGAAACCACTCAGCTCAGAGAGCACCACGGACCCCACGGGCACTAAAATACCAAGTCTTATATTACAAAGGCAGGTCTTCAAAGATAGAAGAAGGAGAAGAAGAAGAAGAAGAAGAAGAAGAGAATTTCCATGGTTAGAAGACAGGTTGCACGAGCCAAGGGTTCCATCAATGTGAATTTAGCATGCCGTCGTAATGTAAGAATCGTCTAAACCTGTGTACATCTCTTGGTTCAGCCCAGCAGGTGCCTGCAGTTGCAGATCAGGGGCTCCCATGGGCGTGGTGACTATGGAAGGCCCCCTGAGAAGAAAGACGTTGCTGAAGGAAGGCCGGAAGCCTACGGTAACCACGTCAAGTATGCTTTGACCGTAGCAAAAGCTTGGCTTGCCCATCGTTGTTTAGATGGGCAGATGTGCGTCCGTTGCACTTTCAGTCAACGGAGCGATATTGGCAGCTCCTTAAGTGAATGAGATGGAGAAGTGGATTGTGCGTGGAATAGTAAACCTCCCTGTACCAATGGAGGAGAAAATGTGTAGCTCCACATTGAAATGAGGAATCCTTGGGCCTCCCTTGGTTGTTTCCTGGCAGAAGCTTCATGACCAACGTAGGTAACCTCAACCGCTAGCACAGATGGTGTTACCTAGTTGGGTAAGAAAACGTCTGCAAGGAACCAACCAACGTCCAAAGAGCACCGAGGAGCCCTCAGACTTATCTACCCTTGTCGTCGTTGTACGTGGACTTTGGGTGACACCCACATGGACTAACGCTTTTTTTTTTACTCTCCCTGGTAAACAGTGAGAGTAAAGATACGGGAACTCTCTTCTTTTCTTCCACGTTTCCACTCAAAAAAGGAGCAATGGGGACACACTCTTTCCCAACCCTTTTGTGGTGGGGAGGAAAACACTAAAAGAGCAATAGAAAACCGCTGGGGAAAAAAATGAAACTTTAACATGGTGGACTGTTTAGTCTTTCCTGATTTCAAGTACAGGCAATCTTTGACTTGCAACTTACACTTGAGCCCCAGATGTCTGTTGCTAAGTGAGACATTTGGGACAAGTGAGTTTTCCCACCGTTTCACAACCTTCCTTGCCACGGCGGTTAAGAGTTTAACCCTGGCAGTTGCTAAATCAATAACACACGGCTGTTAAGTGAATCAGACTTCCCCTTTGACTGCTCGTCACAAAAGGGGCTCACGTGACACACACACACACACACACACCGCCAGGACCCTGTGACCGTCATAAATATGAGTCCGTTGCCAAGGGTCTGAATTTTGATCACGCAACCGCGGTGATGTTGCAACGGTCTTAAGTGTATAAAAATCGCTATAACTCGTTTTCTCCGGTACTGCTGTAACTTCAAATGGGCACTAAACAAACTGTTGTTAAGTCTTTTTCTTTCTTTCTTCCTTTCTTCCTTTCTTCCTTTCTTCCTTTCTTTCTTTCTTTCTTTCTTTCCTTCCAGCTGTCTTCCTGGACCAGATACTGGATTACTCTCTCGGGATCCACTCTGATCTATTTTGGAGCCAAGTCCTTAAGGGGCAGCGAGAGGAAGCACGTAAGCTAAATGGGGATTATGAGCTCGGGAGATGCGTTAGTGGGCGAGGATTTTCCCTGTCCCGTCGCAGCCCCTCCAGAGGGAAATTCCCACATCCTGGATGGTAGCCAGAAGCCAATCTAAACCGCTATTTTTATTTGGCATTTCCGTATCGCAGTATAAATCGACTCCCGGAAAGAAAGTTTCCATCGTGGGCTGGATGGTAGCCCTTCCTGACGATCCGGAACATCCTGATATTTTTCAGCTCAACAACCCAGATAAAGGTAAGCTGTTAGTGGGACTTTAGAGAATGAGGTTGCGCTGAGCAACGAATAAGCCACATTTTTGTATTTTATTTTATTTTTTTAAAGAGTCCTACAGGTTTGAGCTGTGGAATCAAAGGTCCATGAAAAATGTTCATGAAGCTTTCGCGTCGGTTAAAAGAGGAATAGCTATAGAACATGTGTAGCTCGGGTTGAACTGTGGGGTCCTTGGTGCTCTCTGAGCTTGGTTGATAACCAACCAAGCTCAGGGAGAAAAGAAGGACTAGATGTGACATGACAGCAGTCTTCCAATATTTGAGGGGCTGCCACAGAGAAGAGGGGGTCAAGCTATTCTCCAAAGCACTAGAAGGCAGGACAAGAAGCAATGCATGGAAACTCATTAAAGAGAGAAGCAACTTAGAACTAAGGAGGAATTTACTAACAGTGAGGACCAGCTTGCCTTCAGAAGTTGTGGGTGCTCCATCACTGGAAGCTTTTAAGAAGAGACTAGACAGCTATTTGTCTGGAATGGAATAGGGTCTCCTATTTGAGCAGGGGGTTGGACTAGAAGGCCCCCAACGTCCCTTCCAACTCTATTATGATTGATTGATCACATCAATCGTACAGATGGGGATTTGTTTTACATTCAAGGTATCATTCTTTAGCGCTGCTGTTGCTAACAAATAATAAAAGACCTTGGTGCTTTTTTTTCTTCGCTGCAGGCAATGTTTACAAGTTCCAGACTGGCTCCAGATTTCACGCAATATTGTGGCACAAACATTTGGATGATGCCTGCAGAAGCAACAGGCCTCAGGTAGCCCATCTTCTACTTGGTTTTAGTTTGTAAGCGAAACAGTGGGGATGTTTTGCTAACTGGGTGAGAGTGTCCACAAAACGTCCCAAGAAGGTTTTTTGTTTTTGACCCAGATTCATTTGTTCCCATTTCCGGAGTCATGGTGTAGGTCAGTCTCTAACCCAAAAGCGGAGAGAAAATTGAGAAGGAGGACCAAAAACATTGTGGTGTCTCTTGGATGTAGGTGAAATCCAGGAGATAGATGATGTAAACTTTGGATGCTTCAACTTGCCAAATCCAGAAACAACATCGTATTGGATTGGAGTCTTTACCTGCTTAACTCAAGCACTTGATGCTGAGTAGATCAAACATTTGTGATTGGTCCATCTCATGCCTCAATCCTGAAAGATAACCTGAGATAGACCAATCGCAAATGATGGTCCTGGTCTTCATCAGTGGTTGCACTGGCAGAGCAGTTGGGTAGATAAGACTGGTGTCAGCCTTGGAAGCCATAATTGCTAGGCCTCTGTGGCTGCCACATATAGTACATGAGAAAACAGGAGGGGAGTTATTTTCATACACTTAGACAAAACAAAATTCCTTTCAAGAGAGTCAAGGACATACCAAGCGGCACCTGGAAGAGGAGTGCCAGGAGGAGAGAGGAAGTTGAATCTGAAAGAGGATTGGGGAGTGTGACCTTTGAGTAAGGCCAGGAGGTGGATCCTTGAATTTCTTCTGGGTGGGGAAAAACCTGGGACTTCAGATTCAGGGTTTTCCCAGATGTGCCAACATGGTTTCTCTAATAAATTCTTACTTGGATATAATCGTGTCTGAGTGCCGAGTGGATGAGCGGAACTTGGATGGAACCCTGACCCTCACCGAGTCGCCAAAAGTCAGACACAACTGAATGGATAGCATCATGCTCACCATTCTAAAACACCCTACCTAAAATGTTTAAATTGTGAAGGGCAAGCAGTAACCCAAGATAGAAACCTGTGCTTTGAAGTCTGTTTGCAAGGACAACAACAGGACACTGGCATGTCTTCCTACCTCTTACTAATTCATCCCCATCTTCCAGTACTTGAGGGGCTGTCCCAGAGAAGCAGCAGTCAAGTAATTCTCCAAAGCATCTGTGGGCAGCCTAAGGGGGTAAAACATTTGAAAGAGACCAACCTGGAACTAAGGAGAAATTTCCTGACAGTGGGAACAATTAGTGGAACGGAAGTTGCCGTCAGAAGTTGTGGGTGCTCCATCACTGGAGGTTTTTAAGAAGAAACTGGATGGCCGCTTGTCTAGAATGGCATAGGGCAAGGGTGTCCAAACTTGGCAACTTGAAGACCTGTGGACTTCAGACAGCGTCGCATAGGCGGCTGGGGAATTCTGGGAGTTGAGGTCTTAAAGTTGCCACGGTTGGACACTTCTAATGTAGGTTCTCCTGCTTGAGCAACGGATCGGACTAGAAGACCTCCAAGGTCCCTTCCAACCCTATTCTTCTATGTTCTATAATTCTCAAGAGTCTATGGGGCCCTGAGACGTGACTCTACAATCTCTGCTACTCCAAATTTTACCCCAGCCCCCTTTTAGCTAAGGAAGGTTTTCAAATCTAAAGAAACCTACTTCCGGGAACAGGGTTCAGCAGGCATAAAACTGAGAAACTGTGAAACGTGTATATAAATAACACCGGAAACAACTGCTAAACTACATTTTAATATGTAATGTTTATCTAAATGGTAATCATCTCTTTGGAAATTAAAGGCTAGAAACCCCAGCTATGAAACACAACCTTTTGCCTGCCTGCCTGCCATTGCGCTCAAAAGCAGAGACGCCGCGGAGAGCATTTGCAAAAACTTTGGCACCATCTTCCTTTCCACCCACTTGGCTTCTGTGTTCTGAACAGCACCTGTTCGGGGCAAAGAAACGTTCCATCAGCCTTCTCCAACTGGCCTTGTCCAGATGCTGTTACTACCATCTCCAGCGCCTCCAGCCAGCACCCCTAGAGTGAAGATGGCAACCCTGAAATAAATGCATTTATTGCAGTATCCAATCTGAGTCGGTCACCTGGACCAAAGGTTTATTCTTCTAAGCTTTGGGGCTCAGCCTGGAGCCCATCCTCAGGGAACAAGGCAGGAGAAGAAGCAACGGAAGGAAACTAATGAAGGAGAGAAGCAACCAGGAACAAAGGAGAAACTGCCTAACGGTGAGGACCAGTGGGTCAGCTTGCCCTCCAGAAGTTGTGGGTGCCTCCATCACTGGAGGTTTTTAAGAAGAGGCTGGATGGCCACTTGTCTGAAATGGTATAGAGTCTCTTGCTTGAGCAGGGGGTTGGACTAGAAGACCTCCAAGGTCCAAGGTCCCAGCTCTACTCTGATTAATTGATCGATTAACTTGTTCTCTCTCCAGAACATGCACACTGGATTGTTTTATGCATTGTATTTATACGGTGCCTGGTTGTGTGTGGATTTCAGTTGTTCACTAGGGGGTTTCCAGACCACCAGACCCAGGATCCAAGAGGGAACGGGGTCAAACGGAGTTTCTTCGTCCTGTGGCAGCCCTGTGGGGGCTGCGACCGGATGAAGTGGGTGGTTGCAGCAAGATCTGTGGCAGCCCCACTAGAAAGCACAGCCTGAGCTGGGGGAGGTGGAGACTCTGCCAGCCTTCTCTCCACTTGCTTGCCCTCACAATACTGGCTGCGCACACAATTCAAGCCGCCTACGTGCGCTGGCAGCTGCTCAGCTACGCAGCCTCCTTCGAGCACGGGTGGCCTCTAAGTAGATCGCCGTTTAGCTGCTGGCTGCTGTGAAGGCTGCCTGCCTGCCGGTGACTCTCTTGGCAGCTGACTTGGGCACGGTCGTGCCAAAGACCTGGCCTTGGCCACGGAAAGATTTCAACAACTTTGCTCAAAGTCGGCCTCCCTGCCCAGTTCTCAACCATTTTAACAGACTAATAACAGAGTTGGAAGGGACCTCGGAGGTCTTCTAGTCCAGCCCCCCTGCTCAAGCAGGAGACCCTCTACCATTTCGGACAAATGACTGTCTCGACTCTTCTTAAAAACCTCCAGGGATGAAGCAGCCACAACTTCTGAAGGCAAGCTGACCCACTGGCTAATTGTCCTCACTGTTAGGAAGTTTCTCCTCAATTCCAGGTTGGTTTTTCTCTTTCATCGGTTTCCATCCATCGCTTCTTGTTTTGCCTTCTGGTGTTTTGGAAAATGGATTGACCCCCTTCTTCTTTGGGGCAGGCCCTCAAATACTGGAATTGGTCCTTTTTTTTCACTAGAGTAGAAGTACCCAATTCCTGCAACTGTTCAACTCTCCTGAGGAAGTTACATGGGAGCACCACTCCGGCTACAATTTAAAGCCAGGGGTCTCCAAACTTGGCAACTTTTAAGACTTGTGGACTTCAAACTCCCGGAATTCCCCAGCCACTCCCAGAATTCTGGGAGTTGAAGTCCACAAGTCTTAAAGTAGTCAAGTTTGGAGATCCCTGATTTCCATCCAGTCTTCAAGCTCTCAGCAGTCTGCAGCCTCTGAAAGACTCAGCTGGTGGGGCCTTAGCAGTCTGCCAAAGTTTAGTTCTCACGTAACCAAAGGCAATGACTCAACACCTGGAGAGGAAAGAGGTTAACTGTATTTAATGTTAATTAAAAAAAGAACAAAATGACTTTTTTGGCCTAGTCTACCTTCCAGAGAGCAGCTCATGCAGAGAGCAGGGTTTGGTTTAAGCATGAGTCTTCTTCTTTTTAATCTCTATTTTATTTTCCCTTTCCTCTTCCACTTTTTCTCCTTCATTTCTTCTTTTTGTTTTGCAAAGCTTCAACAGGGCCTTGTAATTGTCTTACCATTTGCATTTCCTTAGGTTGCTTTAAAAGGGAGGGGGGAGAAATCTGTCCAATTTTTCATTCTTTATGCCATGCTGTTTTATTATTATGCATTATTACTTGATGTTATTGTTGTTTTTCGGGAAGCAGGCTCCTTATGGAGTCATCTCGAATGAGAGAGCAGAAAAGAAATCAAATAGTTCTTGTCTCGGTGTCTGTTTATTTTTCCAGAAGACAAAAAGTCTCCATTTAAGCTCCTACTACTTTGGAGAAAGCCCGGAGCAACGAACCATTAAGAGAAGCTGTTTAGGGGGAAAAAGTGCTCGGAGGGCAAAGCAATTAAAGCTGAAATAAGAAACTCAGTGGCTCCCTCCCACCAAAGCAGATCTTCTGAGTTGGTTCCAGGTCTATCTTTTAAAAGAACAGCTGGCAGAAATCCAAGATCTTCTTGAAGACCATTTTTTCATGCCACATTTCCTAGACTCATAGGACCAGAAGGGACATTGGAGGTCTTCCAGTCCAACCCCCTGTCTAAGGCAAACATCTTCATTCCATCCCGGATAAATGGCTGTCCAAGGTTTTCTTGAAAACGTTCAGCGATGGCACACCCACAACTCCGGGAGGCGAGTTGTTCCACTGCTTAGTAGTTCTCCCTGTCAGGAAATTCTTCCTTATTTCCAGATTGCACCTCCGTCTGGTGGGTTTCTGATGGGTCTGACCCATGGCTTCCTGCCTTCAGGTGCTTTGGAGAATAAATGGACACCCTCTTCTCTGTGACAGCTGATCAAGACAATTATCATGTCCACCCGAATTCTTGTCTTCCATAGGCCAGACTTACGTAGCTCCCTCAACTGTTACGATTTAGCTTCCAGACCTCTTCAACATTTTTTTTTTCTATGCACTTTTTCTAGCATCTCAACATCGTTTCTGAATCGTGACGAACAGATCTATACCCAGTATTCCAAGTGTAGCCTCAGTTGTGCAGTATAGAGCGGTACTATCACTTCTTGTGATTTTGAGTCTAGGATTGTGTTGGCTTTTCTGGCAGCTGCAGCACATTGTTGGCTCATACTTAAGTGGTGGTCCACTAGGACACATAATGGACATCTAGATCTCATCTCACAGGTACTACTGTTGAGCCAAATACTACCTATCTTGTAGCACAGCCCTTGTGACAGAAGCACTGAGGTGTTTCCAGGTTGAAAGGGTTAGCAGTGACATCAATGTTGCCCGGGAAACAGCAAATTGGGAGTTCTTTTCATGCCCCCAGCAGGAGCTGGAGTGAACCTGGAGCAAACCTGGAGCAATGGATGGGAGCTCAACCCCGCCCCATGGCAGCACTCAGGTCTCGAACATAGACTTGCTAACTCCATCCCAACATCCTAACCACATGAGCCACCACGTTGCTTGCTTATCCTCTACCTGTGCATTTGGCTTTTTTCTGCCTAATGCAGGACCCTGCTTTTCTTGTTTGCCTTGAACCAAAGTAGATCTTCTGAATTGGCTCCGTGTCTAAGTTTTTGAGGAAAACCTGGCAGAAATCCGAGTTCTTATTCAAGATACTTTTTCTTTGAAGGTTTATCCAACTCAAGATGAGAGCAGCAGCAGCTCTGAAGGTGTGGATTCTTGGTGGGCACTTAGACAAATGCCTTACATGGACATTTGAATCCTTCACAGACTCTGAATCCTTCTATTTAAAACTGGATAGGTTAGAAACTGAAGCTTAAAACATATACTGTTGGTAGGGCACTGAAACTCCTTCATTCATACCAATGGTGCAAATCCTCCAAAGTCAACTGGGCAATGAATCGATGAATGAATCAAGTTGAATGAATCAAGTGGTTGTGTATTGTACACTTACAAAAAGCTCTATTCATTCAACCCCACTGACCTGGCCTTCTCTCCTTTTAACAAATGCCGCCAAGTCTTCTCCCCCCTCTGGCTTCTTCTAGGAGCAGGTCTCAAAGATACTTTTCCAAAAGGCAACTGAGCTTTCGTTGTTTTTCCTGGAAGATATTTCGCTTCTCATCCAAGAAGTGCAAATGGGTGTGTTCGGAACCTTCTCGGAACCAATGAAAGGACACCCAGGTGCACTATTCAGCTGACCCCGAGGGCACAGATAAACCTCCAGTAGCTTCAATGGCTCTCAGAGAGACTGCAAGCAATCAGATGATTCCAAGGAATATCAATCCTTCCATTCTCCACCGCTCGGTTAGAACTGAAGAAGCTTCTTGGGTGAGAAGTGAAACGTCTTCAAGGAAACAAAAAACAAAGGGCACAGTTGCCCTTTGAAAAAGCACCTTTGGGACACCGGTGACCTGGATGACTGAGAACCTCCGCAGAATTCCTGGAGAAGGCTTCCTTCAACTGGGAGAGAGCAACAGGGCCATTTTTTGGCCAAGCCATTTGCAATCTGTCCAGCCGGCAAGACCTCATCCCTTCAAGAGTTGACCTGATTGCTCTCCATTCCGTGGAGATAATTCTTTTGCAACTTTTCCCACTTGATTGCTGACCAACTGAGTGCAGAAGGAGACTGAGTGGCACTAGGAGGGTTTTCAAGAGCAGGCTGGCTACTCAGCAGGTGACAGTCAAATCAGAGCAAGTTGTAATCTGTAATCATGAGGCAGCCATAGAACCCAGCTTATTTTCTTCCATATAGCCCCTACACACA
>JANHFL010003079.1:190702-208224 GCA_032468155.1 Oxyrhabdium leporinum
CCCCCCTCCCAATTTCCCAGGCACTAATTGTGGCAGCCTCAGAGCCCTTCAATAAAATATGGCTTCCAAGGCTGACACCCAAATTGTTGGGGGCAATATGCTGACTCTGTAAACCGCTTAGAGAGGGCTGTAATGCGGTATATAAGTCTAAATGCTATTGCTATTGCTATAGAGTGACATGCCAAAAAGCACTAAGTCCTGAGACAAGTAGTTCTTTCAACAACGGCTAAATTCTGGGTAGATTGATCAGTTCCTGGCAACTTCAAGAATGAACTGGTTTCCTAGTGTGATTTGGGAATAGCAGCTCTCAAAAACCATTGCTGCATGATTTATATACCCCTGCTTGTGGCTTTAAACATATGAGAACAACTCTGCTTATTTCAAGGCCCATGTGAGATTGCTACACCAGTCTATATATCTTCACATATGAACCATGCAGATATTCCACCTACCTTCAGTACTAGAACCTCTGTAGATTAGATACCAAATGAACAGTATCCTTAAGCAGAATCAGACTAATATCAACTGCAAGAGGTACATTTTTGTATATATTCCAGTGTTTTTTGTGTACTAAATTCTTCTACTTAGGAGCTTATTGTTTAGAACACATAGGAATTTTTGCTACTGGAATTAATGCATTTCCTATAATCTCTTCAGGATAGTTATTTTGTGGAGGTTAAGAGGGTTATGTTAGGGTATGTTTTGGAGCGTTGAACTAAGCTGGACAACTCAATTATGGAATAATTTGTGCAAATAACCATATAATCAATCTGTACAAATAACCTCTCTAGAATGATCAGTCTCAATAAAGTAATTTCACATTGATTGTAAACTTGTATGCAAATTTCTGATAACAGTTTTCCAGACCAGCTCTACCTAACTTTACTAATGTCCTTGTTAAAATATTCAGATTACAACTCTCCAAAAGCTTGCCATTCCTTACATACATCCTATTGATCCTCCTCCACCTACAGTAGCTTAGTTCTAGTCTGCAGGAATGTTTTCATCACTTTTGATAGGATTGCCTTCCTTCCTTGTGTAACTGATGAGATTCCTTTTGCCATTTGAGATTGGTCTTTTTGTTTCATGTGTGGATTATATTAGTACCATATTTAATCAAACATGGGTTTGATGCTACTTTTTGGGGTTCTACTAAGTTTGTGAAACTCATAATTCCTAAAATTCTTATTACGTACCTTTACACCATCACTGCTTAGTTCTGGATATGCTGACCATTTGTTTCATGTCTTAATTTTTCCTAAATAATCCTAAACTCCCCCCCCCCTCTTTTTATAGCAAGCTCATAATCCCACAATATTAGCTAGTATTTTCATCTGTGGCCTTTTGTTCTTCCTCTTAGTCTGAATCCATTATATAGTTTTTAAACACAAGAAACTTTGTGCTTGGCCCTTTGTACAAATACTCTTTGTAGCTGAAAAAGCTGTTGTACAATTTTATGTGGAAAGACTTGTTTAGTGTGGATGAAAATGTACATAATTATAATCGAATAATTATAATGTGTATACACATCTATCTACTCTTTTCCTTTTAGTGACTCGGCTTTTGCTCTTTTCTCACTTTCTTTAGGAAGCCATGTTCTGGAAGTTTGATCTCCACACAACTTCTCATATTGACATACTTTTAGAGCGTGGGAATGTGACCCTTTTTGAACTTTTGGATGAGGAAGATGTATTGCAGGAATGCAAGGTGGTCAACCGAAAGCTTGTAGACTTCCTGGCACAGCCAAAACATATGGAAGCTCTAGTCACCTGTGTGACCGAGGAGCCCCCTGGAGATGTGGATGAAAGAGTGCGCTACAAGTGAGTAGATCTTCAGACCACAAGGAAAGGCATGAATATATGAGACTTCTGATGATAGAATTCAGATCTTCAAAGTGTCCAGAACCAGGGAGATGTATGTGTCGGACTCATCTTTCCCAATTATATTGTGGAGAGTCATATTTTTGTATCCCCTCCACACAAATACTTAGCTAATGGGCACAAAGAGGGGGAGGTAGTATGCTTAACTGTAGAATTATCCTAAGAGCTGCCTGTAAAAAATGGGGCTGTTCTAAGCACCAACTGTTCTGGTTTTCATCTCCACATCATAAGCGTGCAGGAAGGTATAAAAGGAGCATAAACGAGTGGGGATTGTAGTATTGATCTAAATGATACTACTCTAGACTCCTCTCCTCCCACCTGTAACATGCCATGAAGTGGCAGTGAAGTGATAGCTGGAAAAACATAATAAATTTCTACTGAACTAATTGAATTACCTGCAGTCATGTGCTACTAGCATATGGAGATAGGTCAGTTGGCTAGAGGGGCAGTTTATTCAGCTGTAACTAGTGAACAAAGCCAGTGTGGAAAATAACAGGCCAGCGGTCAAACTTTCTGCTTAACCATGTTCTCTGTGTAAATTGAGGGAATGCTATGTGCAATAGTTAACAAACCAAACCAATGGTGTTTGATATGCTTTTGAATGTACAAAATGAGTGTAATGTAGCAGCAATCTGGAAAATATAATTTGAATTTAAATTAAATTGGTCTGAGTGAGAAAAAATCCCAGATGCTGTAGATAGAGTGCTTACTGAATCAACAACTTGGTAATCCTAGTAGAAGTACAGTATACAGAATAATTGTACATACCGTGTTTCCCCAAAAATAAGACCCGGTCTCAATCAATCAGTTTATTACAGTCATAGACCAGAGACCAGAACAAATGAAAACACTCAGTAAATATACAATTAAAAATTCTAGTATAAAATAATAAATAACAACTAAAATCTATGATAAAATCCAATCTGTCAATTATACATGGTCTAACTATACTAAAATTACAATCCATAAACTGTGTGGCCCATTGTCAGTTTAATACTAAAAGGGAAAGGAATAAGCAGTGCAAAGGGTTTGCCACATTTGTTATATAACATAACTATAGTGGATTAGACACGTTTCTGACAAATCCCCAGTGGTGCTGCGCAGAATCTAGCCACCTGCGCTGTAGTTATGGACTTTTCACACTTAAGCAGCCACTGGAGATAACGGCTAGAATACCTAGCAGTTATTGGCAGGATATTTTTTCCGAATCTCTGAGTAAAAGGAACATCGAAGGAATATGTGACCCACAGTCTCCACCTCCATCTTTTCAAGTCAATGTTGACTCCTGGCAATTGCCTTAATAAGTCTCTGCAGTTTTCTTGGCAGGATTTTAAATCTGGTTCACCCTTGTCTGCTTCCTAAGGCTCACAGAGAGGGGCTGGCTCAAAGTTACTCAAGTAGCTTTGGTCTGAGGAGGGACTATGTGCCTGAGGTGGGACTACAACTCATAATTTCCCAGTTTCTAATCTGCTGCCTTAACCACACTGGCTCTCACTATAGTGAGTAATGCCTCCCAAATTGTTTCTGATTATAATTAGATGTTGCTTCCTTTGAATCAGGGCAGCTTTGTGAAAATGTCGATTCCTTTTGCATCTCAGCATGATTACTCTTACAAAACATTTTAATTCAATGAACCAGCCCAAAATATGTCAACCGGTTCATTTTGAACAAAATCCAAAGTCCATAATCAGGTTGCATCCTAGTTGTGAATGCCCAGATTTTATTCTGAATTTGTTTATAATATCCATGATTCTGGAAGTTTATCCTGCATTTCTAAATAATCATAATTCCTGGCTGTTGCGTTTTCACATCTTTAGTGCCTCAGTCTTTGCCTTCCCTATGATCACAACATGTTGGTTGCTTACAGAAGCAACAGTCAGGCATACCTTGTAGGAGTTTGGAAAAATACATAATATCAAAGGGAATATTAAAATATAGAAACTTAGAGATTTCAATATTTTCTCCTAAATTTATTTTATAAAATTGACAATATTAATTTAAAAATCAAGCTCTTTTTAAAGTATCACAGTATCATCTGGGATAAACAAATATAATTATGCGCTTGCATTTTCTTTATCCAGTACCACAGCAAGGCAAACTGCTCATCACTACAGAGTTTGGCAAGCTGCTAGTGGAGCCGAATGAGATCTGTGTCATTCAGGTAAGCACTAGAGACATATGCCTATTCTTCACTCTTCACCTCATGACTCCTGAGTGAAATGGACAGATGAACACTGATGTGTATCCATGTTTGAATTTATTCCAAAAAAATATTCATTTATTCCTGTTTGTTATGTTTTTTTTTCTAAAAAGATGTGATTGTATACCCATGTGTAACTTTTTAAGGTTTTTAAGTATATATTTTCTTCTGGTTGTTTATGTGCAAGACTAGTACTGCATGATTTTAGAAATGTTTCATACATTCTCTCTCTCTCCCTCTCTCCTTCCCCCCCACCCCCGCCTCTCACACACACACACAAAGATACACACAGATGTATCATATGTATGTATAAGAGCCAGTTTTGTCTATTGGTTAAAGCACCAAAGTAGAAATAAGGAGATGTTCTATAGCTTTACCTTAGGCATATAAGTCTTCTGGATGATTTTGGGCCAGCACTCACTCTCTCAGTCCATGACATAAGCCCCAGGTAACAAGCTAGCTGGCCATTCCTTTTGCAACCACTGAATCAATACTTGGTTGATCCCAAAAAACTGGACCCTGCTTTTGTGAGAAAATGCTAGGAAGAAAAATAAATTCCATGCATCTGTCAAGACTTTGTTTCTTTTACCACCACTCTAAGCATAAAATAGGCTCAAATATCTTCTTGCTTTCTCACAACACTTATACCCTACAGCTGAATCTAAGTTTGGGCACAGTGCCTGCCTGCTTTGAGGGGAACCTCTTCGTACTACAGTCTTTGTTCCTATTTCAGGTGGCTTACAGTTATTCACATTTGGCTCAAAAATTAGCACATTTGTCAAATTAAGATAAATAATCTTCAAAATTTTCAGGTGAGAGCACTCAGGATAAGTGTCAGAAGTTATCATCTCAAAAGGATTTTATTAGAGAAAAATAAAAGAAATGAAATTGGAAGGCTTCTGAAAAGGAAAGTGGATTTTCAGTTGATACCACCTCACTTTGGAACTCCCTCCTGGCAAAAAGATGGTAGCCTTCATTCCTCTGGGATTTTAGGAAAATTGCCCCAAACGATAGGAAAAGTGATGTTTGTATCATCTACTTTTTATCTTTCTTGATTTTGTCATTATTATATCTATGTTCTTGGAGTTTGGGAGTTACTATTTTATGACAGCCTCCAGGAATTATAATGTGGAAACAAAATAAATAAATAAATAGCTACACGTTTTTGCAATATTAACAGAAATTCAGATGCTTTTATAAAGATACCTTCATCACCTGACAAACAGAGAAAGCTTTAAGGCTATCTTTAACAGAGCTTTTTTATTGCAATGCAATGCATTATTTTCAGGAAGATAAATTGGAATTTAATATGTATTCTCTGATACTGTATTTTCATTTGGAACAATAATAATCAGTCCTAATATTTACATTTGTATTTTGTCTCCTCCTTAGAAAGGAATGCGTTTTAGTGTGGAAGTATTTGGAGAAACTCGAGGCTATATCCTAGAAATATATGGTGTACATTTTGAGTTACCTGATTTAGGACCTATTGGTAAATATACTAAATACTATTTCTGCTTCCAAAAATAATTATATCATTTTTCTTATTAGGACTGTCTAATAATATACATTTATTTAACACTCCTAACATGCATTTATGTTTTTATCTATAAGACACGTGGACCTGGGTGACAAATGATTCATGACAGGGAAAAAAAAGTGTAAAGTTTTTTCCCAAGGTATTTCCCAAACCTAGTGCAAAGAAATGGATGAGTATCTCCGTCCTTCATAATGCTAATAAAGGCATTGAGAAAACAACTACTTGTACTAGTCATAACAATAACTGTAATACTTTTGCTGCTTGCTGGGAATTTTGAGAATAGCAATTTAAATAGCCTTTGGGGAAGACAGATGTACATGATGATATTATGCACTGAATCAAAATATGTACATTTATTGTTCTTTCCATTTCTTCTGACTGTGCCAACATTGCTGCAATTTTTCAGAATTCATTTTCCAGTTTCTTCCAGTTGATTTATCTTGATTGCAACCAACCACACTTTTGATCTATATTATTTTCCATATCTCTGAACAGAGAGGACAATAAAATAAAGAGGTTGAAACAATCAAAACCATTTATATTATGATCATACAGCCAGAAATAAATTCCTGTACAGTTAAAACAACTACATGTAGTCCTCATTTAATGACCACTTCAGTGACCATTCAAAGACAGCACTGAACAAGGAGTCTTATGGCTATCCTCGAAGATGCAGGCATTACAATGTCCCCACAGTCACATGCTTGCAATTTGAATGCTTAGCAACTGGTGCTCAATCATGATCACAGTGTCCCTCAGTCAGGATCACCATTGGCAACCTTCTGCTTCTGAGGAGCAGTGTCAGTGGGAAGCTGTCAGGAAGTCTCAGTCATGTGATGTGGTCATGTGACATCACACTTAATGACCATGTGTAATTTGCTTAACGACCGCAACCAGACCCACAAGAACTGCCATCCAAGTTAGCATAGTCTATATGATTTTTTTTTGTTTTCTGTCACATTGCTTAGCAACAGTTTCTTGTCCCAATTACAGTTATTAAATGAGGACTACCTGTACTTCTCTTCCATTGCACACATATCTGCGGAAGTATAAAAATATGAAATCACAAATATATTTTAAAAATACATATATTTCTTCAAACACAAGAAAAGAGAGTGCATAGGGAAGCACAAAACTAACTTATTTATTTAGTGTATGGCAAATACATGGACTTACAATGGTTCAAATGTTAATGTCCAGTCCACCCAGCCATTCAAGGACAGCGTGGTCTATGTTGAAAAAGTTAGACATTAGACGGTGTAAGCTCTTGATGGACATTTGGACACAATGTGATGGATATTTTGTCGAGGAGCACCACCGTCACACCGAGGGGTAGAGACAAGACCCCACTTAAACAATGAGCACTGGAAGACACCATGTTGGGTATGGATCATGTTCAGAGTTGACCAATGCCGGTGAGAAAGGTCAAACCCTGGCACCTTCTGTGTAGGATCATCTACATAACTGCCTGTATCTAGGCGTTCAGCAACCCATTTGGCTTTCCACTGTGTGTTGATGTCAAAGTTGTTAGACAGCTGTTGAGCGAGTGCCAGAGAGGGATTCCTGGATTTAAGCCTGCCAATTAATACATGAGGAAGATCAGCATGCAGAGGAAGAAGTGGGTTTCTCATAATTTTGTTCTACCCCTCCACAAAGGCTTCTTGCCTTCATAGAGCTGGTGGTGCAATGTGGCTCAAGACGAGGAGCCAGCAAGTAGGAGTAGATTTTATGCAACCGCTTATGATCCTCATTGTATCATTTAGTCTGGCATCGATCTTGCTAGTGTGGAAGCTATTAAGCCAAACAGGGGCGCAGTATTCAGCTGTGGAGTAGATCAACCCTAGTGCTGATATTCTGAGAGTAGAGGCTGAGTCTCCCCATCTTGATCCTCTTAGTTTCTGGAATAGTTGTTCCTGGTATTGATTTTAGCAGACATGTTCTCTAGGTGTTTCTCATAGGAGAAACTCACTAACAAAACTCATTAACTGGAAAGGATGTACTTGGATTCCCTCCATGGAACCTCTGCCACAGAACTTCTTCTGGATGTGATAGATAAAAGTCATCCAATAGCTCTCTCTCATATCAAATTACTAGACAGCAAATGTCCCTATCTTCAAAAGTCTCAATAGTTCCCCATAAATTTTGAGAAATTTGAATGGGTCATCACACTGAAGAGTCAGTTGAATCCATTATTTCAATATTTTTATTAATTACTTGACTAAAATAATAAAGGGAATGCATATCAAATTTGAGAATGACGAATATGGATTGTTACGTATCCTTGAAAACTGGAAGAAATTTCATAACCATGTACATAAGGATTAAACTAAAAGTAACAGAATGAAAATTGTTGAAATCAATGTGACATAGCTGCAAAATATAAATGCAATTTTATGCTGCATCAATAGAAGTATAATTTTCGATTCATAGAAGGTAAAACTTCCAATGTATTGTGCATTGATGAGACCCCACTTTGAGTATTCTGTCCAGTTGTGACATGTTTTAACAAGAATTCAAGAAATTAGGATAATTCAGATAAGGGCAAAAAGGATGATCAGGGACTATGGAAGGTGGTAAGTATGTTTAGCCTTCAAAAAGGATAACTGAGTGTGGATATGACTGTACTCTTGAAATATTTGAATGCATGTCTTATAGAAGGGTGTTATGCAGAAAAATGTTTTCTCTTGTTCCAGAGTGGAAGGCATAGAATAATGCATTTAAACTTAGATGAAGCCAGATTCAATGTTAAAAATGTTAAAAAATACTCCACAGAATGTGGTATGCGAGGTATTCTATGAAAATGAACTGGAAACTTCTGTTAGTTCAAAATATAGCAACTAGATTGCTCACTGGGATTGGCTAATGTGAATGTACTATGCCATTTTTTACCATCTAGACTGACTGGATGTTTTGGAGCCAAAATGCTGGCTTTGACCTTTAAAGCCCTATATGGCTTAGAACTGGGTTACCCAAAGGATTTCCTTTTCTTGTAAAACCCTTAACTGGGCTTTAAGATCAACTAATGAGGCCCTCTTACTAGGGGAGAACTTTTTCTGTAAGAGCATCCTCTCCTGGATGGCTTAACTGGTCTTTACACTAAAATAAGACTTGTTTTCCTGGGTTTTTAACTGGCTATTAGCTGTATTTGAATTCGCATTGTTTTGTATGAATTTTATTTGAATTTTAGACCTTGCAGTTGACTAGTTTTTATGATTTATTTGAATTTTATTCTTTAATTAAAGTTACGTTTTTAGTGTGTCTAATAGTAAACTATCAAGTGACCATGATTAAACTGATCTCAAATTTGAAATATACAATTGGTTACAAAGCCTTTATGGGTTTTTGTTTAGGAGCCAATGGATTAGCTAACCCACGAGACTTCCTTGTGCCGGTTGCCTGGTATGAAGAAGGCCAAACAGCTGAGGGTTACACAGTGATCACCAAGTACCAAGGGAAACTCTTTGAGGCAAAACAGGTGGGAAGTTAAGATTATAGAGAATTAAGAATTTCATTAAAAATTAGTTTGGAAAGGTTCAGAATATTAACCTGTCCCACAACTAGGCTTTTCTTCAAAACAAGTGAATGTTTTTTCAAAGCACTTTTTAACTTGAAACAAAGCTGAACACTTCTGGAATTCAACACTGAAATTCATTTTTTAGGTGGAGAAACTAAAAGATATAAAAAACACAAATTTTCTGCTTTAACTGATAGAAAAATATAAGACCTTCCCCACACAGAAATCTTTTTCAGGGAAATTAAAGTGCTTGCTTTTATAACATTTAACATAATTAACAGTAAAAGCAAGGGATTTGGGTGAGGTGCAAGTCAAGTTTAAAGCAGAATCTGTGACTAACTGCAGAAAGAGGTAGTATAACTGGAATAGCATCAACGATGGAAGAGAAATATATGTATTCATGATGGTTGCACTATCCTAGGTTCATGTGATCGCCTTTTGCAATCTTCTTACAAGAAAGTCAGTGGGGAAGCCAAATTCATTTAACAACCATGTCACCAGTGCTAACTTAACAATTTCAGCGATTCACTTAACAACTGTGACAAAAAAGGTAGTAGAATGGAGCAAAACCTGCTTAAAAACTCTCTTGCTTAGTAATGGAAATTTTGGACTCAAGCTGAGGTCTACCTGTATGACAGTGTGACCAGTTATTCCAGTGGTGGGTTCCCTTCTGTTGAATGTGTTCAAATCTCTCTGTGTCTGTCTAAAATGCTTTAATATGGATTACTGCCCTGAACAGGACTGGCCATCTGGCTTCATGTCCCAGCTCCATGATTCTAGTCAGACATATAAGTGAGATGGGCATCTATGTGCATTGAAATAAATAATCTTTTCCTACTTCTAAATTCTATTGAAACTTTTATTACTTATTTCTTCCTATATTATGCATCTTTGCATTAATCATTACTCTATTTTTGCCAATCAGAAATTAGATATTTTTACAAAAAAATACTGGTCCATTCATCTCTTACCACAAATGTTCTGTTTATTATCTTCAAGCAGGGTGCTCTGCTTTCCCTCAATATTCTGTTTTCTTTTCAGCAAATATCCAACATTTGAAGGCTGCTGAGCATTCTCATTACTTAACTATGAATTATCTGTTCATTTATATTTTGTTTTTTAAACAGCCCATCTTACTCCAAGAAGGCCTCTTTGTCTTGTTTTTTGATTTTTTTTGTGCTTTGGGGTTGGATACTTCTGTAGTTCTCAGGAATCAACAAAAAATGGTGAAAATTGTTCTATTTCTAGTAACCTTACTTTAGACGAGGATGTGTGCATGCCGCATGGCAATATAAAAAATGCTTGCTGTACTTACCCATAAGAAATAGAAGACAAAAACGAAAAATCATTGACTTGGTAATCAAGTGGCATACAAATTTAATAAAAGGTATTTAAATTATTAAAATTTGTTTCTTTAAAGATCAGAAAATACAAATGGAACTAAATGGTGATCCTATATCTCCTAACAAAATTTAGTAGTTTATCTGTCTTACTGTGCAAGTTTTCTGCATGCTGCTTAAGATCCCATCCATGATTATTTAGGCAGAACTTGTGGAATTTAGAATAACTTTATTGTCACTTTGAATGTACATTAATCGGCATACATTAAAATGAAATTTCATTGCATACAACTTTCAAAGGGTCACCACCTCCAATATACATTACATAAACATGACTAAATACATACATACATACATACATACATACATACATACATACATACATACAAAATTATGCATATACACATATATTATGTGACACAGAGAAATAACACAGTCTAGTTCGGATGTACATGGCAAGAAAAACGAATCTTGCGAGTTTACTAGACAGATGCTTAGGGAACAAAGTTGTTGCAGAATCTGGTAGTCCTGCTAGAAATACTTTGGAACCTCCTCCCAGAGGGGAGCAACAGAAACAGGTCATAAAGTGCGTGTGTGGGGTCTCTAACAATGCTTTGAGCTCTAAGCACATAGCATTTATAAGGAGTATCCTGAATAACAGGAAGCAAGCTTCCTATAACTTCCTTCACAAGTTGTGGGAGCTTCATTACTGGAGGCTTTCAAGAAAAGACTGGACTGCCATTTGTCAAAAATGGTGTAGGGTCTGCTTGGGTGGGGGGTTGGACTAGATGACCTACAAGGTCCCATCCAACTCTGTTAATCTGTACTCTGAGAGAAAAGAGATTGCAGGCAGAGAGTTTAATTTGTAATAATCTTCTTGGCTGCCTTTACCATTCTCTGTATGAACCTTCTATCCGAGGCACTGCTGCCACCAAACCAAACAGTGATGAAATTTGTTAAAAGACTCTCAATTGTGCCTTGCTGTTCTGACCAAGCTCCCCAAACACGACAAAGCCTCTGACATGAACTCAAACGATTCCTTTATTAGGAGTGCTGGCAGCCCTGGCAAAAAGTTTCTCTCGCAGGCTAACAAGTCCAGCCGGCCAGAAGATGAATAGTTGTCTGCCACATCTATTCATCTCCGCCCCCTGCCTTTTATCCCCAGAGCTAGGGTGGGGCTTCGCTAGCAGCGGTGGCTCTTCTGTCCCAAGGACCGGCCCATAGATGTCCACTGCTCTCCTCTCCTCTGCCTTCTGCACATCTGCAAATCAGGCACCGGACCCAGCTGTTCCTCCTCTTCCTCATCAGCCACCTCCAGACCTGGGGCTGTTGACTCTCCATCTGAGGGCTGAAGGATGGCCCAGGCTTCGTCTGTGTCTCTCTCACTGCCAGCTCCATTTCCTCTTCTCCCTCGGAGCTCCCAGGTTGCCCTGATGCTGACTCTGACTCCCACGCCTCATCTGATTTGACTGCTGGAGGGGCCGGCAGCTGACAGGCCACAATAGTGCCACCCATTGTCATCTCTCATCAAATGGGTGGCTGTCTAAACTGGATTAAGAAATAAAATTAACTGAGCATCATCCCGGCTTTGCCAGGTGGTGCAGCCCAGGGCAGGCACTTAACCTGAATTCCTTGCCTTGCCCCAAAGTTAACCCAACTTCCTTCTTTTTTCCCTAGGTTCTCCTAACCCCTTATGGGACCTTCTGGCTATTCTCGTCCACCTGTTTACTCAACGTGATCTTCACCATCATCTGTGTTCCCGAAACGAAAGGGAAAAGTCTAGAAGAGATAGAGGCGCATTTTCGCAGGCCGAGATAGGATCTCAGCACGCAAATTTTATTTTTTCCCCTCCTTCATCGTGGATTTCACTAAGTTGGTGGCAAAGACATTGGTTGGTGAGGCCCAAAGCCTTCTGTTCTTTTCATTTTCCGAGGAGTTTGATCCGATGAAGATGGCATCACAGTTCTGGGCTAGTTCCACATTCTGCCTCTCACCAAGGCGGCACGAAAATGTCATTAATGAAAACGGTGCTACTTTTTCTGATCTGCAGGCCCAGGGTGCTCAGATTTCCTACTGTAAATCTTTGCCTTTTGACATTTGAAACAAGGATGCTGTTTGAGTATTGCTTCAATAAATGACTGAAAAATCACTACAGTAACTGAGCCGTTTGTACCTATACGGAGTTTGGAAACAGAGACGAGGGTGGTGTAACTTTCATTACTTAAACTGTCCTTGGACCATTTGGTAAACAAATATAAAAAGCACGATTGGGAGAACGGAAAACTCTGTTCGATAGCCTGGAGGGAAAAAAAAGGTAGAAAGGGAATAAGATTGCATTTAAAAACAAAACAAAACTGGAAAGAATGCTACGGAGAAAGAGGTTAAGATTTGCTCTGACTTGCCCCGGAATACAAATGCAGAATAGTCGATTGGATTTGAAGAAGGCAAATTCCAGTTGCATTGCTGGTCAGGAGGGTTTGGGGGACAGCCTGTCTCTCGGAGCAGTGGGTGTTCCTTCTCTGGAGATTTTCAAGAAAATATTGGGCAAACGCTTGTCCAGGATGCTGTATGGTCTCCTGGCTGGGTTGATCTTGATCTGAAATCCATAAAAGCAACATGGATGTCGGAGAGAGAATAGCCAAGCCAGGGGGAGGCGTCAAGTAGGGAATCAGCCTGGAATCCCTATGTAGGCACAAGAGGGCAAAGTCTGACTCTGCTGTTGAACCTCATTTAGTGTTATCTAGGTACAATCAAGATTCCTGTGTGTAGGCTCAAACAATTAAAAACAGCTAATTGAACTCTTGATGTGTGAATCTGGTTGTTCGCAACAGACAATGGAGCCATTACAGTGACTGGAATTTGATCCAGAGCTTCCTTCTGAGCACGGTTAGTTTCCCCAGAGATTCAGATTGTGAGGATAAATGGTCAAATGTGACCCCAGGAAAAAGAGATCAGGGTGTGTGTGTGTGTGTTTGTGTGTTCGCAGAAGGCAAAAGGTGTATTTTTCTCCCCTGTTCGATATTCAGAAATCCAGGGAGAAGCAAGAACAGAACACCTCGTGAATTACAAGGGGAACAAACCAATGATAAATAGCATTATCAAATGTCATAAATATTTATTACATATCAAGGAAGGAAAAAAACCCAAAACCAACAGTTGATTTTACAGCTGTGGTCTATGGAACTTTCAGAACAGATGTTTGCCATTATATTTAAAGTATGATTCTCTCTCTCTCTCTCTCTCTCTCTCTCTCTCTCTCTCTCTCTCTCTCTCTCTCTCTGTGTTTTGTTTTGTTTTTACAAGCTTTGAAAACACACAGAAAAGAAAGGAAAATAACACATTGTTTACTCGTAGCATTGAAAAAACAATGGCCAATACAATTAAGTTTAAGACACTCGGTGGTATAATTTAAACTGTTGAGACTCACAAGAGGATAAGCCACAGGCTGACAGCACAGAATCATTGAAAAGTACAAAATCCCACTTAAGAGTTAACAGTCAAAGGGGCACAATCCAGCAAAAAAGTTAGGTGTGAAGAAAACCGTGATCCGAGACGTATCGAGAAGGGAAGTTTTAAGAAGCCCCAAAAAGATTTCGGGTGATTTTAATTCTCCGATTGACCTATGGAGCATGGAATGGTGAATAGGCCGTTCCAAGCCCACTTTAACTCGTATCGAAAGTGAGGTTGTTGGGTTTTTTGGTGGGTTTTTTTTTTTTTGAAATAAATATTACTTTTGAAAAAGACAAATATTACTTTTGAAAAAGACTGGGTTGATATTTTGAGGAGGGGAAAAAAAAGGTTTCACTTCCTATCCTAGAAGCTTCATCAGTTCTAATGCATGGTGTGGGAGATGGGAGGGTAGTTATTGACAGCTGAGATGAATTGGTGAAGGAGGGGAATGATAGGATAGTGGTGAGGGAAGACGAGAATGGAAAAGTTGTGTTTTCTTTGTAGTCAACTGGCCGTAACATTCTCCGAGAGCCGTTGTGGTTACTTGGAGTTTTATTTGTGACCTCGGGGTCATCTCAGACCAGTTGCCTGCATAAAAACCACAATTTTTCCATTCTCACCCCGCTCCTGCCGGAACCTATCATTCCCTGTTCCCTGCCAACTAATATCAACTGTCCAAAAAAACGTCCTTCCGTCTCCCACACCATGCAATAGAACTGATGAAGCTTCCAGAATAGGAAGTGAAACCTCTTCTCTCTCCTGGGGGGAGTGGGGAGGAAGAATCAATCCAGGGGCTTTTTCAAAATAAATAAATAAATAAAATCACTTCTGATACAACTGCGACCCGGTTGACTTGAGAATCTTCAAAGCCGCTTTAACTTGCATTTTTTAAATTATCCGGCATGGGATCCATCTTGGTGAAATCCACCAGAGTTGAGTGTGAGCAAGCAACCACTGGCCCTGGCAGGGGCTGACACCTTTACTCGTCAGTAAATCACGAGAGTGAGATTTAGGAAGAGGAGGCATCACGGATTTAAGTGGTAAACATGCACCTTGATTCTCCTGTTCCTTTCTGCCAACAGGTCGGTTGTCCCCCCGATTCTTCTAAGCCGTTTGGACCGTCCAAACGTGACTTCTCGCCCAGGCCCCACCATAACTAGATCGCCAAATCAAAAGTGGAAGCTACATCGTGCTTGGAAGCAAGAACAGGGAGATGTGGGGAAAAGGAGGAATGGAGGTGTCGAAATCCACCTTCCTTCTCCATCTGTTGCTTTGGGGAGCGGGAGGGGGGGCACAAGGGAGTCACACCTAACTCGTGCCGGACAATGCTCGAGGGCGCTCTTTGGAAAGAAAAGAGACGACAGGAGAACAAGCGACCACTGTCGACAACAAACGGATTTGTACACACATCAGCTTCGAAGTGTCTTCTGTCTGGCGAGAGGAGTTATCTCGTAAATATTAGCAAGTCATCCTTGCCGACAGCACCCACTCTCTCCCACCTCCAACTTAGATGGAGGAGGAGGAGGAGGAAGAGATAGAAATGGAAGAGAAGGGGAAGATGGAAGAGGAGAAGATGGAGGAGGAAGGAGGGGAAGAAGAAGAAGAAGAGGAGAATGAATGGAGAAAGAGGAAGGAAGGAGGAATGGAGAAGGAGGAGAAGGGATGGAGAAGACGAGGAGGAGGAGGAGAAAGAGGAGGAGGAGGAGGAGGGAAGAAACGAGAATGAATGGAGAAAGAGGACGGAAGAAAGGAATGAAGAAGGAGGAGGAGAAGGGAAGAAACGAGGAATGGAGAAAGAGGAAGAAAGAAGGAGGGATGGAGAAGGAAGAGTTCTTCCTCTGGAGACATCAGAATACCTCAGGGAAACATGGAAAAATGTAGACACCAAGTCAAATGGCACAAACAGAACAGACGTGCAAAGCTGACCGCAGCAGATCAGTGTGTAATGTTCACGCTACAATTGTGGCTGTGATCTTGAAAGAGGCAAAACGTTTGCCACGTTTTCTGGGCAAAGGTGGTTCATTGTCTTCTTCTTCTTTTTATTTGCAACAGTGGAAGTTCAACCAGGCAGGAAAAACACTGCTAAACCTTTCCGGGACTTCGGCTCAAGAGGAAGACAGGAACAAACAAACAAAAAAAAGGCAGATATCGGCCTCCCTTCATGTCTTAACCACCCCTTCATCTCTGAAGACTACAACTCCCAGCATCCCCAACCAGCATGGGCCGCTGCTGAAAGGGGAGGAGGTTTGTAACTTGAAGAGGTGCCTGGCCAGAGAAGGCTAACCTGGCTTTGTTGTTCAAGAGTTAAGAGCGTTTGTTGGGAGGCAAAGTGGAAATGTAGTAAATGGGTATAGTAAATTCTACACCCCGTGATGTTTCAGCTGTAAGAGAAAAAATGTTCTCTTGAGCCAGAAGACTCTGGGGATCGACCCTTCTCCTCAACCCTCTCCCCCACTGATGTATCTGAAAAACCAAAGCACAGATCATCCTTGTTTAAAAACCCTGATCGTACATTCTTTCCGTAACGGAGATAGGAGCGATGAACTGTCGCCTACAGATTGTAAACCCAGCTCTGGGGTTGAAAACCTGCCTGGCATATAGGAAACGAATTTCAGCCTTGAATCAAGTACAAACTCCTCCCCGTGGATTTTAATCCTGGTCTCCTTTCAGCGGGGAAAAAAACCCTGGTTGTCCGTATTTTGGGGCTCGATGAGCAAAGACTGCAAAGTTTCACCTAAGAGGCTTCGTTCTCCCAAAGAGTTGCCCGTATGAAAATCAAAACGAATCATATATAATCGTAATCTTGAATACGCCCGGAGCGTATTCAAGAGAATCATTTTTTTCCCTTTTTTTGGGGGAGGGAAAAAAAGTAGAAATTTAACCAGCTTTCTTTCTCTGTGTTTGGTTTCTGTGATTTCCAAAATTGCCTTTGGGGGAAACCCAACACCCCCTCCCCCACCCCCCGCGATGGTGGATGGATGGATTCTACTATCACCGCAATTTCAAAAGGGGTGACACAAACATCACACAAACACAGCACCATTTTTCACCATGGAAATGGTAGGGGGAGCATTTAGCAGCGTCCCAGTTCATGGGGGGGGGCACTTTTTTTCCCCTCATTGGGAGACTCCGCTTCAAGGCAACTTTTGAATTGGGAGCATCACAAGAGCACCCCTTTTTTTTTTGGGAAGCATGAGAAAAGCTTGGCAAATTTGCAGTCAGGTGTGCCGAGCACCAGCAACGGAGACCCAGTTTGGGGCAGCGGGCAAGGCATCAGGCTAGAAAACCAGGAGGCTGTGAGTTCTAGACTGCCTTGGACGAAAAGCCAACTGGTTGACTTCGGGTCACTTGCTCTCTCTCTCTCTCTCTCAGCCCGGGAAGAAGGGGTCGAACCAAAATTCTGAAATTTTGCCAGGATTTCTCCAGGCAGTTTCCAGGAGTCAAGACCGACTCAAAAGGCACAAAAACAAACCAAATTGAAGACAGCAAAGACGCGTTGAAATCGTAAGGCCCTCGGTGTTCTCCGAGCTTGGCGGTTTTCTGGCAGACGTTTCGTTACCCAGCTAGGGAACATCATCAGGGCTTAGAAGGGGGTGGG
>JANHFL010003079.1:214849-232784 GCA_032468155.1 Oxyrhabdium leporinum
GAAACTTCCTAACAGGGAGGACAATTAACCAGTGGAACAGCTTGCCACCAGAAGTTGTGGGTGCTCCATCACTGGAGTTTTTTAAGAAGAGATTGGACAGCCACCTGTCTCAAATGGTATAGGGTCTCCTGCTTGAGTAGGAGGACTAGAAGACCACCAAGGTCCCTTCTGGCTCTGTTCTGATCGATCAATTAATTTTTATGATGCAACCTAAGAACTTCTCCCTGTCTCAAAGTCGGTGGCCCCTTGTCTGTTTCGTGGATATTCGGGAAAATGCCGAGTTCCCGCAGACCTTACCGAGCAATTCCTTGCGGGTTCGGCAGGCAATCTCTTTGATCTCTATCCGCGACAAGGAGAGGGAAGGCGTCACCGGAATCGGGGCCGTGCCAGCTGACGTCGGGGTGGTGATGACTTTGGGCACCATGGGAGATTTGAGCGGGCGCTCGATGCTCCGGCCAACCAGGTTGCTCAGGGGGATTTTGTAGATATTCCTGCACGAAGCTTCACCTGAGAGGAGAGAAGAGAAGAGAAGCCACACCCGACATGGCTCAAAATGTTTGGCCAAAGAGCTGACAGTCAACCAAAACTCCACAGAATTTCCATTGATCGGATGCCTCCGTGAGGCAGCCCAACCTCTATGATGGCGTAAAAGAGAAAGAGCAATATTTGGAATTGATGCCGGAAAGGACTGACGCTGTAGCAACCAGCCACTTGATGGTCTCCAGCCCAATGTCCTCACCTTCTGCTGCGGAAGGGGAGAAAATGAGATGTTCTGGGACAGACGGCGTCTGAGGGGACCCAGGGGAGCTGGTCTCCTTCGAGCTGCTGTTGGACACCTCGCTCACTGCAGTGGCAGCTCTGAAGTAGATATCTGACTGGAAGGAGAAGTCAGTTGAGTTAGCAAAGGGAGCTTCTCCTAGCCCTTGTCTAACGGGGGGTCTCTCTTCTTTAGAAAGCATTGTCATCACTGGGACTGGGGAAAAGGGGGTCTCCAAACACCCAGCGAATGGGAGATGCTGTTACAGGCTTCTAGAATAAATGGACCTCCCGTCCACTATGCAAACAGAATAACAGAGTTGGAAGGGACCTCGGCGGTCTTCTAGACCAGCCCCCCACTGACGCAGAAAACCCTATAACCATTTCAGAAAAATGGTTGCCCAGTCTCTTAAAAAATGAAGAGTTAGGGTGGCACCATGGTTAAAATGCAGCAGTGTAGGCTGACTCTGCCCACAGCCTGGAGTTCAATCCTGACGGGGCTCAAGGCTGACTCAACCTTCCATCCTTCTGAGGTTGGTAAAATGAGGACCCAGATGGTTGGGGGCAATATGCTGACTCTGTAAATTGCTTAGAGAGGGCTAAAACATTGAGAAGTAGTATATAAGTCTATGCTATGCTATGCTATGCTATGCTATGCTATGCTATGCTATGCTATGCTGTTCTGTTCTATTCTAATTGTACTCTACTCTGCCATGCTGGCATAGTGGTTAGAATGCAGTATTGCAAGCTAACTCTGCTGACTGCCGGCAGTTCGATCCAGACCGGCTCCAGATTCCTTCGGCCTTCTATCCTTCCGAGATGGGTAAAACAGGGACCCAGATTGTTGAGGGCAAGATGCTGACTCTGTAAATCGCTTAGAGAGGGCTGTAAAAGCACTGCGAAGTGATCTAAAACATTTTTGAGAGAAGGGGGTCCCAAATCTTCAGAACGACCCTGTCTTAGGAGACCTCTTATCAGTGGGAGCCGTCTGGAGCTGTACAAATGAAGGGGGCTGGAAATTCAACAAAGGATTGAATTCACTCATTAAAGATGGGCCGGGGAAAGCAAGAAGAGACTAGTGAGGACTCCAATATCTCAGAGCTAACCCCAAACGGTAAGGACAACCGTCGGCGGGCGGGGGGGGGAAGGAATCTGGTGTTCTGGCACATCAGCTTCCGCCCTTTCTCCTTACCCTCGATGCCACCAGCTGCAAGGCCGGGACCACAGCTGTATGAACGAGGTTCCCGTTCACCACCAACCGGATCTCGATGGAGTCGGTAGTGAAGGCCAAGATGTAAGGAAAGGCGCACACTGCAGGAGACAGTAGAAGAGGTCCTTTACTGACGAGGGCAACCCAGAAGCTGCTCAGACCCAGAAGGTGACAGGCATTCCTCAAGCTCTCCAGATGCGCTCCCGGACAAGCGCCCGGCTGAAAGTCACCGGGGGGCTGAGCTTCCTTACCGATTGCGTACGGAACTTGGTTCCAGCTGAAATGGTAATCTGAAGCCAGGGGCTGGACCAGAGCCGTGCCCCCGTTGAAGGGACACACTTTGCGGTAATAGCAAACATCTGCAACAACGACAACAGAAGAGGGAGAGGAAGAAGAAGAAGAAAAGAACTGGCATGAAAACAGGAAGAGGTCAATTCTTTCCGGCCAATAGTTTGGATCTTGGGGAGCATGCAAGTGGGGAAGATTTCAGCTGCTGATCTCCTGAACCCCTGGAAGAAACACCAAGGCAGCTGAAACAGAGCGGGCTTCCTTGGCAGACATATTGTGGTCATCGAAGTTCCCCTTTCTCGGGAATGTGGTTTTTCTCCCCCTCCAACCGCCCCCTGCGCCTCCTCCCCACAAAAGGACCATTCAAATTGGCAAAAAAGGAGAGTCTATGATGTTGAGGCCAATGAAAGCTCCCCTTTTCGGAGCTCCTGGGGAGGAAGCGGTACTTACAATTGTAACACAAAAGCAGGCCAGCTTCTCCATCTTCATACACATCAATAGCTGCAACAAAATTAACCTGTAATGATAATGGGCAAGGATAGTGGGCGGACTGGAGGCCAGGCTGACTGCAACCGAGTGCAAGGGTCTCTCCTTCCCCCCCTCCACCCATCTCCTCTATAGCTTCCGGATGCTGTACTCTCTATGGAATCGTCTCTCCCGCTCGTTTCGTGTCTGGGATTGCGCTAAGCTACCCTGCAGGAAAGTGGACTGAACGATAGTCCCAAAGGGGCTTTTTTTTGTCCCCAGGAGGCAACTGGATTTCGCTTCTCCTCCAGGAAGCTTCTTCAGCTCCGACGGGATGGCGGAGAATGGAAGGATTTATATTCCTCGCAGACAGCTGGTCGTTTTAAATCTTTTCAGAGGGTCGTTGAGGCCGCTTGGAGGTTTATCTGCGTCCTCAGGGTCACCTGAGTAGCGCAAATGGTTCCTGTGGTCTGCAATTTTTCCTCTGGGAATCCCTTCCACACCAAAAGGATGCAAATGTCCAGCTCTCTGCAAGGAATATAAATCCTTCCGCTCCCCACTATCCTGTCAGAGGGCATGATGCCGAAGAAGCTTCTTGGGAGGAGAAGCAAAACGTCTTCAAAAGAAAAAACAAGGAAGTCCAGTTGCCTCCTGAAAATGCACCTTTGGGACAACCAGGATCTGGATGGCTGAGAATCTCCATAGACTTTTGACTGAATGACAGAGTTGGAAGAGACCTTGGAGGTCTTCTAGTCCAGCCCCCTGCTCAAATAGGAGATCCTACATCATTGCAGACAATTGGCTGTCCAATCTCTTCTTGAAAACCTCCAGTGAAGGAGCATCTACAACTTCTGGAGGAAAGCTGTTCCACTGATTAATTGTTCTCACTGTTAGGAAATTCCTCCTTAGGTTGCTTCTCTCCTTGATTAGTTTCCAACCGTTGCTTCTTGTCCTGCCCTCAGGTGCTTTGGAGAATAAATTGTCTCCCATTTCTTTGTGGCAGCCCCTCAAATGTTGGAAAACTGCTATCATGTCCCCCTTGGTCCTTCTTTTCACTGGACATTCCCAATTCCTGCACCCGTTCATATATTTTAGCCTCCAGTCCCCTAATCATCTTGGTTGCTCTTCTCTGCCCTCTTTCTAGAATTCTCAACAGCTTTTCTTATATCATGGTGACCAAAACTGGATGCAATAGCAATAGCACTTAGACATATATATATAACTTCATAGTGTTTTACAGCCCTCTCTAAGCGGTTTACAAAGTCAGCCTCTTGCCCCCAACAATTTGGCTCGTCGTTTGACCCACCTCCGAATGACAGAAGGCTGAGTCAACCTTGAGCCTGGTGAGATTTGAACTGCCAAATTGCAGGCAGCCGGCAGGCAGCAGAAGGAGCCTGCAGTACCGCACTCTAACCACTGCGCCAACGTGGCTCAATATTGCCATTACTATTGGACTAATGGGGAAAAATACCTCGGTTTCTTCCCCCTCCAATTCTGAAGGCAGGATCTTCCGATGCGAACCTAATTCTCAACTGTCTACCGGACTCTACTGGACCTACCCTGCTGGCATCAACGTTGTGCATTCGGTAGCATTCGCCCGTGCTCTCGCTGACCAGGTCAAACTGGTGTCGATAGGCCACGCAGATCAGGTTGTCGTTTTCACCGGTGGGGCCATCCACCAATGTCATGACTGCAGGTGGGTCAGATAAGCAGATTTCCTGTGCCAGAAAAATCAGAAGGCAGAAAAAAAGGGAGTGTGAAATTTGGCAGGGACAGACAGACAAAAAATAAATAAATATGCTGAACATGAAGAAGAGCACAGACAAGTTAAGGATGTCCACCTAAATGGATTTCTTATTGTCTGTAACATTTTTGGCTTTTCGAAAGGACTGAAAGAGCTCTCTCCATCTCAAGACAAGAGAGAATATATCTGCAGAACAAAACCCTGCGTTGGTGACAGGAAGGGCATCCGGCCATTAAAGCACTCTGCTAGCTCCATTCAGTTGAATGAAACACTGGCCTCACTCATTTGCCACTGTTTTATCTCAGCTTGGCAGCTCATCTGCTGATGCTTTACCTCAAACCTACCCTGATGTACTGGAACTCCTCTACGGGGGATTCTGACTGGGGGGACGCCAAGGGGGCACCGTTCAGAGTCTCCCACCGCCTGAACTTCCGGGTGACGAGAAGGAGCTTGTTTCGAATCGCGACGATGATCCGCAGTTCGTTGCTGTGGTGGGTGTTGATGGCGTAGAGATGGCAGCCTGGAGGACAGAAGTCAGAGGCATCAAGAGCGGTCCAACGTCCCAACCATGAGAAAAAAGCTAACGCCTTTCAGCTCGAGTTTTCTTTCCGTGAGATCCAGATCCTTCCTCCTCAAAACTGAACATAGAATAACAAGAGATGGAAGGGACCTTGGAGGTCTTCTAGTCCAACCCCCTGCTCGAGCAGGAGATAAACGGTGGCCCAGTCTCTTTTCGATGGAGCACCCACAACTTCTGAAGGCAAGCGGTTCTGTTGGTTGATTTCTCTCACCATTCCGAAATGTCTCCTTAGTTCTAGCTTGCTTCTCCCCTTAAGTTAATTTCCATCCCTTGTTCCTCGTCTTGTCTTTTTGGTGCCTTGGAAAATAGTCTGACACCCCACCCCCCGGTCTTTGTAACAGCCCCTCAAGCAGACAGCCCCGTGGTTTGATCGCGGCCACTAATTTGAGACCACGGTTGGATTTCCCACAATGGTCCCCCAATACCTTTGGTTTTCTCCAGCTTGTTTTCTCGACAATCGCTTTTGCTCCTGGTGGACTTTGCTTCGATGGCTTTCCACAGGGCGTTCAGCCTGAATACCAGAAGCCGTGCCTCCTTCCCTAGCGGACGGAAGGGAAAACAACCACGTCAAGAGGGCTACTTCGCCACGATGGCCCTGATCTTCAACGTCGCCCATCTCATTTACATCCCACCTTTTCATCCGCAGAAAGACAGCTGACACAAAGTACAGGGCAAGAACCAAGCATCCTACGGGCAGGATGTGTAATCAAGTTCTCCGATTACGGAGGGGACACGTTCTATGTGGCAGTTTCACCCTCCACCGCTTGGTGAAGACCAAAAAGAAGAGCAGATACCAAGCATGGGTGGTGGTGGAAAAAAGTGTGTGATTTGGGCCCAAAATTTACGCCAGGAGATGGAAGGCAGAATGAATGCAGGAGACTTTAAAAAACAGGGTGGATTTTTGAATCAAGATAGAGGTGGTGGCTGTGTCTTTTGTTCCTGCCATCTTTCTCAAACTATCATGGTTGACCAGTGAAACAGAAAGGTCCCAAAAAACAACGCTGTTTTTTGCTAGAAGGCGCAGAATGGTTCCAGATTCCCCATTTTATGGCGGAGAGACGTCGAACAGCGTAAGGCAGCTGTTGTCAATCAGGCATCTTCTCGGGATGTTGGACTGAAGCTCCAGTTAGCCGAGACCACAGACCCAACGTTGCTGTTAAGGGAGGATGTTTGGGGAGGATGCCAACTTGGAAAAGGCTAGTGCAATGTTGTTTAGCTCAAAAGATGCAGAGACCATTTCTTTTCAAGGGAGGGAGGCCAAAGTCACATTTCCCCAAACTTTATGTCAGCCCTGAAGCCACTTTCCCCTGTCACCTTCAGGGCTGCCACAGCGGAGATGAGCCGAGCTGTGGGAACGGGAGAGGGGAGGTAGAGATAGCTGGGGGACTGTAGCCAAAATAAAATTATTTCTTCTGAGAACCAAGGACTTTCCCACCAGGTGCTAAAGAGGTGGGAACTGAGACCAAATGACCCTTGGACTTTGTAGGATAGGGGTCTCCCACCCCACCCCCGTGGGCTGCGGCTGATCCTGACTTGTGCAATCAGTGGGTGAGCGAGCACGTGTGCACCCCATTTAAGTGAGTGGCAGCCGCACGTACACGCTGCTCGTGCAAATGGAGTTGCACGCACGTGCTTGCCGGCCTCTCATGAAGAACCATCCCCGCTTCCCCCCCACACACACACCGGTCCTCAAAGCCAGAAACATTGGAGAACTCTGTTGTAGGGCATTTTGGTCCTGAATGCTGATGAGAATTCTGCACATCGGAGAACGAAAAAAAGCTCCATTCCTTACCTCTGTCTTACGATGTCGGGGAATATTCTTCTCCCAAATAGCTGAGTGGTGCTTCTTACCTTTGTCTGCTCTGGCGATTAGAAGGTCCAATGTTTCCAATACGTGCATCTGTTTGATCTGTAATGTTTTATCAAACACTGGGATGGGAGGCTGTCCATCTAGAAAGGGAAGGTTGCAAAGCATTGAAACCTCTGGCACATCTGTGCGACCACAGGGCGCATGGCATCCTCGGTGCTCTCTGAGCTGGGCTGTTTCTCCTGCAGAAGTTGCATTGCCCAACGAGGTAACATCTTCGGTGACAGAAGGGAGTGGGGTTCACTTGTAACACTGAGGACGCTACCTAGTTGGGTCGTGAAATGTCTGCAAGAAAACAACCCAGCTCAGAGAGCATTTAAGAATGCCGTTTATTTGATATTATGGGACAATCAAATTAAATGACATGCACGCAAAAGGAAAAAAAAATATCCACAACCATTTCGTAAAGTGATTGAGTGACTTTTCTATAGCAAAAGGTCCCTAATTTTCTTTTTTTTCTTTTTTTTTCTTTTTTTTAAAGGATATTAGCCCTGTTTAGAGTTCTTTGGTTGAGGCCAAAGACTGGCACTTATATTTTCAGGAAATAAGACTGAAAGGAAAGCCGTTCTCTAAATGAGAATGAAAAACCTTCCCAGAAAGGATTTTGCCGAGAGCTCTCTGTGGCACCTTGAAAGCGGAAATTCAGCTAAAATCCATTTGTTTCTCAGCGAGGGGGGAATGGAAAGAGGCCAGGTGCAGACATTCTCACAACCAATGGGGTGGTCTTCTTACCATCTAAGAGAAAGACACCAACATCTGTTGAGACAAGCAAGGACTGTCCCCAGGAATCCGCACAACTGACTTCATGCGGGAAATTGATGCAGAAGCATTGCGACTCCCAGGGCTGCAGAAGAAGGCAATTATGGGCGGCGAGTTGAGAGAGAGAGAGAGAGATACAGAAAGCAACAGAAAGAGAGACAGAGACAGAAAGAGAGACAGAGACAGAAAGAGGGACAGAGACAAAATGAGAAAAAGAAAGAGGGAGAGAGACAGAAAGAGAGACAAAGAGAAAAATACAGAGACAGATAAAGAGACAGAAAGAGAGACAAAAAGAGAGAGAGACAAAGACAGAGACAGCAAGAGAGAGGGAGAGAGAGAAAAAGAAGGAAGAGACAGAGAGAGGCAGAGAGAGAGAGAAAGAGAGAGAGGGGGAGGGAGGGGGCATCTTGGAAATTAAGGCAGTGTATTGCTTTAGAATTCTTCCCCCTCCTCACTACCGAGGAACAAGAAAAGCCCACTCGCATTCCGTCCCCATCGCCCCAAATTTCTCAAATTAAAAATTAAAAAGGGGATGCTGGTTTGTTAAGAGCAAAGTCTTAACTCCGGGCAACATTTTTACGGCATTCTTTAGAACCGTGCAAAGGATCTAACCGGGTTCGTACCGAAAGCAGGTCGGTCTTGTTTGAAGACAACCCGTCTTCCTCCTTGCACAGGTTCACCTCCACCACCCCACCCTCCCAAATGATTCACTCACCTCTTTTTTACACAGGCTGGTCGTGGCTAAAATAGTTGGGGCGTCCCCCCTCACAATGGTTTTCAGTTTGAGGGCCTTCAAAGGAAGAAAGAAAGAATAATAATAATAACAATATTCTGTTAAGGTAAGCTTACAATAAAGTAGAATTTAGCTGGTTTGGCTTCCTCTGGTTTACCCCATGTGGTCGGTATATCAATCCTGCCATTCTGAAATTACAGGTAGTTCTCAACTTACAGCCATTTGTATTAGTGACCGTTCGACGTTACATCGGCACTGGAAAAAGCGACGTATGACACGTTTTTCACACATATGACCGTTTTAGCCTCCCCCACGTTACGTGGTCAAAATTCTTGGCAACTGGCTTTATATTTACGACGGTTGTAGCGTTCCCAGGATCACGTGATCCCCTTTTGGGACCTTCTGATGAGATGTTCTTCTCCATCCCCTGGAGAACGTTTGGAGGTGTCTCTTCCGAGGAATGACAGGATAGCGGTGTCCCAATATCTAAGGGGCTGTTCCCGAGAAGAAGGGGAGGGCAACCTATTCTCCAAAAGCACCTGAAGGCATGTCCTACCCTTGATAAAAAAAACCCCCAACCACACCGGCTCACCCATAAACACGCACCTGCCCAAGTCGGACAAATTCGGCCTGCCGAGCTTCTTCTTTCTTCCGGGCTGATTTGGGGGACTCGGGCAAGACATCGCTGAAGGATCGCCTGTTCAGCATGTTCTACAAACAAACACAACCAGCCACCACAGCGGGAAGTTGAAGGATAGGAGCTGACCTCTTGGAGAGGTTGGTCGTTTCCAAGGTGGGATCAAAGCAGGAGGTTGGGCTGGATAACCTCAGGTTGCTCCACCTGGGCAGGGGAGAGCTTACCTTGTGCATGTCGGGCATGAGATCCTGGTATAAGGAGCGGATTAACATGTCTATTGTTCGTTGTCGCTTTTGAGCAAAAGTCGGTGTCTCCAAGGTGGCTTTCTCCCCATTGATCACTGCACGAAAGAGAAGAAGGTGAGAGAATAACAGGATAACAGAGTTGGATGGGATCCTTAGAGGTCTTCCAGTCCAATCTCCTACCGGGGCAGGAAAGTTCCCTAAAGTTCCCTGGATTTCTTTGGGTCCCTCAATCTCAGTAGAACCTATTTTGTATGTTTTGTTTGCAAAATTAGGTGAGTGACCATAGAAAAAGCAGTATATGGGGTCCTTGGTCCTCTCTGAGCTTGGCTCTTTGCTTGCAGACATCTCATGACCCAAGTAGGTAACATCATCAGTGCTAGAAGGGAATGAGTTTGCTCTCTGTTGGCAAATGCAAAGAAGCAGAGACCAAACCCCACTCCCTTCCAGCACTGATGATGTTACCTAGTTGGGTCACGAGACATCTGCAAGAAAACAACCCAGCTCAGTGAGCACCTACAAATTCAACCTCGAACTACAAATATGATCTTCTCTCGAAAGCAGTATATACATGCAGAGAGTAATAAAAGCAGTGTCTGGAGCTCTCCTTGCAGGACAGCCCTTCGAATGCATTCTTGCTGCATTCTACAAGATTAGGGATGACGAATATATACGTATATTTTGTCCAGCCAAATATTTAGGTACTGCAAGGATTTTCTTCTTCTTCCCTGACGTCTTGCCAAGGTGCTGGATGGATTATGCCTGGCTTTAACAGGTCAATTTCGGGAAAGCATCTTGATGCCAAGATTAAGCTAAGGATGGCAAAGGAGGAAATGTTTTAATATTTACATTTTACCAGAAGGAAATCCCTGAACTCTTGGTGGTCGGTGAAGACCGGCGGGGAGGGAAGCGGGGGCCCGAAGAGAGGGACACTTTCTTCCGAAAAAATTTTCAGCCTACAAAGAAGGGAGAGAAAGAGAGAATGACAAATCTGATGATTTGGGGACTCGGAATTATTCCCCAATAGGTCCGTAGATGCCAAACATATTTTTTTAAAAAAAGAAAAGACAACATTTAATGCTGCGGCAGTCGTACGTGTGAGGAATGGCCGCAGGTCACTTTTTCAGTCCCGTTTGTAATGTCAGATGGTCACCGAAAGAATGGTTGTAAGTTGAGGACTACCTGTATCGCTGGTATTTTATTTTTATTTTTTAAAATGTGTTTTTCCAAGCCTTGGGTTTCCCCTGCCACATTGCGTTTTGTGGCAATATCACATCGTGCTGAAGGATGCCGCACGCCATTTTAAATGATAGAGCCGTGGTGGCGCTGTGGTTAAAATGCTAATTCTGCCAACAGCCAGAAGTTTGAATCTCAACAGGCTCCAGGTTGACTCAGCCTTCCGTCCTTCCGAGGTGGGTAAAACAAGGACCCAGATCGTTGGGGGGCAAGAGGCTGACTCTGTAAACCGCTTAGCGAGGGCTGGAAAGCAGCATGAAGCGGTAGATAAGTCGAAGTGCTAATGCTATAGGAAGGAGTAGCTGGACCACAATTACCACCTACCTGTAGCTATCGCTTTGCTTATTGTATCGCACTAAGGCAAAAATATCTGCAGGGTTAGTTAAGGATGCCGATTTCCAGTTATTAAGTCAGGGGATCGTATTTTGTAATGGCTCTCCTCCCCCGCCCCCAAACTCCCCCTCGGAATGGGGCGGTATATAAATTAAAAGTAATAATAATAATAATAATAACTTCAGCAAATTTTGGCTGAAATTAAAGATCCAATTCAGCAAGGCACTGAAATTTTCAACGCGGGTATCAAACTACACTCCAGTGGCACCCAAGCTGATCATGATTCGCTTGAATTCCAATTATACATGTATTGGTGTTGTACCCGTGATACCAAGGAAGGACTTGTAGCAGATGACCAGGCTGAGCCTGAAGGTGGGGTTAAACGTGTCATAAGTCATGAGTCCCTGCGCGCCCACAAGAGATTTAAGTCCAGCCCGCCTTGAGTGCCTTTCTTATCTCCCGCTCATTTCCCTTGACTGTTAGTTGGTCAGATTCTTGTAGAGAGCTTTAAGCTTGCAATAAATATTTATACTTGTTCGAACTGCCTGAATCTCCTGATTTCTCTGGCGTTTGACAGCACCCCGTTACACCTCGGAGGGAAAATTAAAAACCGAATCCGTTTTAAAGGAGAAAACAGCAAGTCCAGGATCGTCGCGAAAGATACGTGTAAAGTGAGAACGGATCATGGACGGTTTGAAAGCGGGTGAAGTTTCTTCTCCTTCCTGGAACACGATGGTGACAATGTCATTTCCGATGTGCCTCTTCCTTTCGACCTGCAAAAGAAGAATCAAATAGATCTCAGCGTTAGATTCCCTGCCGACGTTGGTCTTGGTTTTCACTTCCTGAGCTTCCCACCTAATATGTAAAGATAGCTTCGTAATTGTACACATTAAATAGACTCACAAAACTCTTTTCTTGCAGACGTCTCATGACCCAACTAGATAACATCATCAGTGTTATCTAGTTGGGCATGAGTTTGCTCTCTGTTTGTATACAAGTGGCAACTATAAATAAGCAGAGACCAAACCCACTCCCTTTAGCATTGATGATGTTACCGAGTTAGGTAAGGAAACGTCTGCAAGAAAACAACCCAGCTCAGAGAGCACCAAGGACCCCACTCCTCCTCTCCATAAACCACACTTCCTACTGGTCCTGACGATGTTACCTAGTTGGGTCATGAAATGTCTGGAATCAAACTTATTTTGGCCATGTCAAAATTCACAGGAGAAAACAATTATTTTGGGAATTAGTTTAGCAGTCAAAGGAAACCAGATTGCCGAGTGGCTGGGCACCGTTAAAACTGACACCAGCCAGCGCATAGAAAATTCGATGAAGCAGTAAAAGATCGGAAGAGGTGGCCCATAGAATTGCCAAGAGTCGGACACAACTGAATGGATAACATCATCGTCAAAGAGACTTTGGGATTATAGAGGACCATAAACCGGAGATGAGTTTGCAAAAAGAGTACGTGCCACTTTACTCTGCAGTTCCAAACTGCAGGTAGCAACAATCCTGTTCTACCAGGCACGAGAGGGCTTTACCTCGAGTCCGATTTTCAACACCAACTTTTAGATAGGATTCCCACTAAGAGTAGGAACAGAGGAGAGCAATTAGGATAGGGGACCGTGGGGTCCTTGATGCTCTCCGAGCTTGGTTGTTTACTTGCAGACGTTTCGTGACCCAGTTAGGGAAATATCATCAGATCAAACCCTACCTCCTTCCAACACTGATGATGTTACCTTGCTGGGTCATGAAACGTCTGCAAGGAAACAACCAAGTCCAGAGAGTATTTAAGGAGCCCTCATTTCAGCTACAAACATTCCCTTCCATTAGACAGGGCACTGAAAGTTCTTACGATAAGAGATTAAGTACACTGGAGGGTACTTAGATCTGAGAAATGAAGGGGAGGTACGTTTCAAATCTCAGACAGGCAGAAGGAGGTGAAGAGCTGTTCTCCATCCATCGGAAAGCACGATCGGTTATACAGGTGAGCGGATTCAGTTCTACAGGTGAGCGGATTCGTATTGAGCGTTACGAAAATGTGCCAATACGGAGAAGAGTTTGAGATTGGAACTCATGACGGTAAACTCCCTTTTATGGGAGGTTGGGCAAACATTTGCCAGGGATACCTTTAATTGGGTCCCTCTGTTGCATCAAGGTTGAACTCACTGCGGTCTTCTAACTCTACAACTCGCCCTTCCTTGCCTAAGCTCAAGATGATTTAACCAACTGATCTGTCCTATACTGCACTTGGTCTCACCCAACCCCCTGTTGCCATAATGATGTTGGATATCGCCCAAAGGCGGTTCAGCGCTCCGCCCTTTCCTTCCCTGCGATCGTGGTTTGCAAAACAAACCAACACGGAAAACCACACACTTACTTGCTGTTTGTTCTCCTTTGAGTAGGGAAGCATGGTGGAGACGTGGAACATGATCTCGTGCCCTTGGTAGACGGTGTAGATGGAATAAATGCCTGTGGTATCATCTGCCCAAAAAAAAAGAAAAAGAAAGAAAGAAAAAAGGCAGAGAAATAACATTTTGGGTGGGTTGGTTTTTAGAGGATTTTTTTGAAGCCGGGCACTTCGATTCCCAGGATTCTGCAGCGTTCGAAAGGTAATGACAGCTCAACTCAGTTTCATCATTCGAAGTGGATTTGCATTGTACCCACCCACCCACCTCTTTATCCCAACTCTGCTGGGTTTCTGGAAGGCCTTCCTCCCCCCCCCCTGCAAAATAGTGTCCGTCCGTCCCCGCATTTCTCCGAGTAGAAACACAGAATACCAAGCGGCCACTTACTTTTGGTGTCCAATCCTCCTCGGTAACCGTTCCAGCCCTTGAGAGTCACCGTGTCCCCCAGGAGACTCAACAACCTGTAAATAACTGAGCTTCAGCAGAGTTGCTTGAGTCAGTTTTTGTCTTATATGGTAGAATGGCAGATACTATAATTTCTCACTGCTTCTACGCCAGTACAAAATTCATGTACACAATAATGCTGAAATCATGTCCACAGTTTTATCGGGAACTTTGGTACAATTTAGGTTTGGCTTTTGCCTGGGAGATAAGGCATCATCTTTTCCTATATTCCCAAATCTTCAAGGATACACATATTAAAAGCTGGAGAGATGGATATAATTATGTACTATTTATTTCTTCCCTCCCTCCCCAAAGAAGCAAAAAAGCTTTTTTAAAAAACTGAAACAAAAAAGTGAATTCCGCAAGCTTTGCTCATTATTTATAGCTTCAGCAACATATGTGATAATTTATTTTCTTTACCTAAATAGCTAATTTCTAAGGCCCAACTGACAGCTTCATTTTTAATTTTCAAACTTTGTAAAAGTGTATTATTTCCATATAGTTTCTTATTCCAATACAGGAAAAACTCAGAGCTTCACACAGCTTTTGCAGGAAGCTTTAGTAGGGTGATTATGAGACAAAGGATGATCACTCCTTTAAAGCAAAAAAACAGGGCTCAGGTCTGCCTATATTTCATCTGAAGTCCCCTGTAAATTCTTCAATATCATCTGAGATAAGTTCAGGTTTTCCACACTCAATCAGTGGGAACTTCAAGTTATTTGAGATCAATGCTAAATATATACATTTTTTAAAGAAAATGGAAAAAGAGGAAACGTGTATAATTGCTCTGGTTCCTTCCCACCCAATACTGTTGCTTTATGAAATTAATATACAATGGAAATTCTAAATTATTTCAGAGTACATATTATCAAACCTTACCAAGTTTATTAGCACATCCATGCATCTGATGCCGTAACAACATCTGCAACATGGCTGGAGTATTTAAACTTTTCATGATTTGCACAGCATTTGGTTCTGGAAGTAACCCTTTTCGATTGTTTTTCATCTTGAACAAAGGAGAAATTAAAAAGAAACTGAGTTTCATAAATAAAAGAAGGATATTAATATCTATTCATTTCAAGTGGTTTCATTATGCATAAATAGCACAAAATAGCAATGAGGAAATCAAAAATCAGCAATGGCAAAAAAAATCTTAGGATAGATGAAGCTTTATAGAATCATTGAAGCTTTCAGGTTTCAACATTTCATTACACAAACAGGTTTTGGGGGAAAAGAAGACATAAGACTGACGTGGCTAATTGCAGATCCACTCTCTGTAACGTTTGCAAAATCCTGGAGAAAGGCAAGATCCCAGAAGACTAGGGAAGAACTAACCTTCCTTATTTTCAGAAAGGGGAAGAAATAGAACCTGGACCTGGGAGCTTAACTTTGGCATTTATTAAGAGGATTCTTGAAAGACCAAGTTGATCTCCTTAGATTGGTTAATCAGGGAAATGTTCTGATATAATATATCTTGACTTTAGCAAGGCTTTTCACAAAGTCTTTCATAGGATCCTTACCAACAAAATGGACAACTCTGGATTTGACAAATCAGTGATTAGATGGATCCACAATTGGCTCAATGATTGTAGTCAAATGATAGCTATAAATAGCACATCTACCTGGAGAACATCTTGATTTGCAGTTTCAAAGGACTCTAATCTGGGCCCAGTACTGTTTGACTTTTTTAATAAACAATATGGATGAGAGTGTTGAAGGAATGCTTACCAAATTTACAGATGATGCAAAGCTAGGATTGGTTAATACGTCAGGAGAGAGAAAGAATTCAAAAATACAGACTAGAACAGTAGGCAAAAACAAATAACAGTGGTATTTAACAAGGAGAAATTTAAAGTCATGCCATTAGTAAGAAAAAGGAAAGGAATATATACATATAAGAACATATATAAGAATATATACATGTGAGAATGACTTGGACATATAGAAGTTAGCGAGATCAACATGTCTCAATTGTGTAAGGTACCTGCAAAGAAAGCCAACACAACTTGAAGAGCATTAAGAAAAGCAAAGAGTCCAGATTGCAGGAAGTAATTTTCCTGCCTACACCAAATTGGATCTCATATTTTTTTTTAAATTAAATTTATATGCCACCCATCTCACTATCCAAAATAGCACAAAAAAATAATAAAGAAATAAAATCGTATGGACAAAGTATAATGATAGCAGCAGCTAAACCCAGACCAGAAAGGCAAACATTGTCAGGATATTTTGCAGGAGCATTCATAGATCTGACTCAAAAGAAACTGATAAAAGAAAAACGTTACATATATACAGAGCAAATCTTACATCAAACAGAGGCCATCAAACAGAAAAGTCACAAGTCTACATGGAAACAAAACCTGAATCAGAGATCCATTAACTTTGGGCTACACATAATTGTGGTAAACAATTAATGTAATAAATATTCTGTGTTTGCTTTTACAAACTTTTTTACCATTCGTTGTGCTGCTATAAGTGTAGCAAGAGTACTGCGGCCAGGAGCTCCAGGAGCACAATAAGACACGTGGACTCCTTTTTCGTTGATAGTCAAACCATCTGTGCTTTGCTGCACTTCCTCTGTTTGTTCTGCTGTCTCATACTCAATTACTGCAAAGCCACCAACAGAGCTGTCTTCATCCTGAGCAAGCTGGAAGGACATTTCACAACACCATGAAAAGAGGTCTGTTCTGTTTCAGCTGTTCCAAAAACCATTACATTATTCCAACTGTATAACCTGTATGTCTTGGATAGGCTAAATTAACATGCAGATCATTCCTTGATTTAAAGTTAATCTAATACACAAATATTTGCTGATATTCACCCCCAATAAATACTAAATACAGTAAAATATGAATAAAAACAATAGATATTGCCAATTTCATGAATAACCTGAGCTGTAATTTTTTGGGGACAGCTATGGAACATTAAGAAACAGAATTAGGAACAACTTTGTAATCATTAACATATATTTCTTTGAAATTTTATTCTTACTATGAAACACATACTGACTTTTAAACATAATTGTATTGACACTGTTATTTAAAAGCATGAAATGCAATTACATCTTACTTGATCAGTTTTAATATCTGCATGTATTTTTGTGCAAGGTATCATACGGTTTTATGTTTTTTTTATAGCATTATAGTAGATGTTATCTCCCAAACAGACCAGAATTGAAATATTCAAATAATAAAATACATAGGGAAGATTATTTATCTTGCCAGAGAACAATAAATCTATATAGAGCAAATGTTTTGCTGGAGGTGGTGCCTGGATGCACCATTGGGTGATCATGTCAAGCTGTGATCTTTTTAAGATCAGCCTCAGTTGCATCTTTTTTATAAACTTTGAAATGAACACAGATGACTAAATAGTTTAATATTTATGTTCTCATTTTTTCTGGCTTATAGGCCATTCCAATTACAAATGATTTTGAGTTACATATATTCCAATTTATCTTAGGCCATCAGTCTCAAGATGGCAATGTGGACAGGCCCTCCTTATGTGCTCATCACACACTGGTTTGGAGATGGGTGAAGAGGGAGTTTACTGTTATAATTTAGGGATTTTTAGGAATCTGCACCCTGAAATAATGAGACAAATGCTTTTATTCTTTTAAGGGAAGTGCAGAAGGAGACCTGGCTGAAAATGATAAAAGCCTAAAACAATACCATTAAAACAAAGCTGGCCAATAAATACATATATATTGAGAACATTAAACAAGTTAATCAATTCAGTCAGCCAAAAAGGAAACCTTCTGCAGTCAGAAGCAGAAAGCTCACAATTTTCAAACCTCCAAGGTCTAATGAAATAACCACATTTTAATGATCTCTAGGAAAACCAATAGGAAAAAGGCCATTCTGATATCCTCTTACACAAAAGGTGAGCAGCAATTGAGAATGCTTGTTTCTATAAGTCCCTGGAGGTGTCATTACTTGAATAAAGAGAATTGGAGGTACCCCACTCTACCTTATCTTATCAGTGGCAGATACTATTGGAGTAAGCAGTCCCGTAGATATTCTTATAGGGTTCATGGTTAGTTAGGGAGCAGTATCATATGATAGCCTGAATAATTAAGTATCCCTGCCTATTGATTACAGCAGACGGGTAGTAGAAGTGTGCAGGTGCAGCTTTTTGATGGAAACAAGACAGTAAAAACAAGTTAAATTATGTGGGGTTATGTGGCCAGCTTCTTGGTAATCTATAACTGCAGTCCTTCCCCTTCCTGCCTCT
>JANHFL010003080.1:0-22410 GCA_032468155.1 Oxyrhabdium leporinum
CCGCAACACCAGAAAAGTGCACAGACCCCCCCCCCCTAACCTGTCGGGGGCCTTTCCACACTGCCCCCCTAATGGCCACCTCGGTGTTGCTCCATCTCAAAGGGGTCCCAATCCTCAGCCGCCCAGCAGCTAAAGCAGCCTTGTGCCCCCTCCCCCTTTATTCACCCAACACCCTCCAAGGGCAGCTTTGGGGCAGCACTGGCTGAGGCAGTTGGGCTTGTGGGGAGGGCGATTGGCAAGGGGGGTGGGTGGGTTCTTGCCAGGGTCGTTTGCTGCTGCAGAGAGCAGCCCAGCTCAGCAGTGAGGAAGCCCTCCCTCTCTCTTCCGGATTGCAGACCCCCTTGGGGAAGTTCCACTATGCAGAGCGAGGAGCCCCTCCAACCCTACAGGTACCGCATGTGCCAATAAGTGGGTCAGAAGGGGGGCACAGCAGCAGCAGCATTCCTCCCGCGGAAGGACCCCCTTCAAGGACCGCACCACAAAAGCATTTGCAGGGGCCCTTTAGACCCGGGGAAGGGTTGTCATGGCGACCACCAAGGCGTCAGGCCTTGGTGCACAAGGACAGCGAAATGGGGGCTGGGAGGGGGGAGAGAATTTGGCTCGGCAACTCGAAAGCGGCCGCCGCCTCCGTGCCAAACGCTAGTCTTGCAACGCCGGGATTTTATTTTTTTTAATTGGGGGGGGGACAACACACCGTCCCGGCTCCCCCCTCAGACTTCATCGAAACTTGGCCGGAGCCCAGCCGCCTTCGCCGCAAGAGCCCCCGCGCAGTGTGGCTGGGGGGGGGGGAGAGCGGAGGGGGCTGCAGCCCTGGCGAACGAAGCTTTCTGTCTTCTGACGACGCGCCGCTCGGGCTGCTTTCAAAAAACTCCCTCCGAACTTTCCAACTTTACCTTTCTGCGGAGAGGAACCAGCTAGGATCCGGCCAGAGTCGCCTCTGCGACGGCAGGGTAGGCAGCTCCTCCCTCCCTGGTCCCGATCCGCGTTAGGCGCCCTTCGTGGCGTAACCGCGACTTTGGGAACGTGAGCAAACTCCCGATTTTCCCCGGGAGAGACCGAGGGAGGAGCCGCGCCGCTCCCCTCCGAAGGGAGAAACCGGGTAGCGAAACTTTTCAGCCGGATCCCAACAGCTGCTGGTTCGCCTCGGCCGGTAAAGCGGGGAAGGAGAGCAACGCAGAGGCTCCAAAGTGAGCTCTGCTCCCCTTAGCTCCCCCCCTCCTGCCCCCATCCCCGCAGATCCCCGGGGGAAGCGGCCCCTTCGCGCCCCCCCCTTTGGCGCGCCTGCATTAGGATAACTTTCGCTTTCCTAGGCTTTCGTTTCCCACTTTCTGTCGCATTCCTCTGAGAGGCCTCTTGGGGTCCTTATCTATTCTTCGAGACCTCTTTACACCTCTGGATTGTCCAGGGGCCATCACAAGACCAGGGTGGGATCTGGTAACCTTAAAACTAACTGTATTGTTTGGGGAATTTTAGAACTTGCTTTTACTTCGTCCTGCTATCGCTTCTACTCAACAAAAAGTATCCTGTTTGAAGCTTATCCTTTCAAGAGTTGTACTTTCTTGAAGTGGAAGGCGAGGGAGGGCCTGACATAAAGCAAGTTCTGCAAAATTGGGTCAACCCAGAGAAGCGTTTTTGCCCTACCGAGGGGACCTTGCAACGATGTCCGAACCCTGCGACGACCAAGCGGGAGCAGCGACCCCGGAGGAAATTCCACCCACTCCGCAGACCGAGGGGCCGCCGGTGCTCGTCCCGAGAGGGGAAGGAGCAACCCTGCGGAGAGAACCGAGGATGCCCAGATTGTCCCTGGGATCAGACAGAGGGACGGTTGGGACCGGAGAGCTCGAGGGGTGACAGAAACCTGAGGAAGCCAGAAACCGGGGTGGCAGATGGAGCCGGAAGCTCCCTCCGACCCAGGGGAGATTTTCCCAGATCCCCTCCACGAGCAGAGAGCCCGGGGACAGCTTCATCGGCTACTGATGGAGACCCTGGAGGGTAGCTTGGCTAAAGAAGTGGAACCCCAAAATAAATTGGGCAAATGAATCCATTCCGTTCCAAAAGTAGGCTACTTTAGCTGAATTGGAACCCCAATTGCGGGAAATGGATCTGACAAACCCGGGATGGGAAATGCCAGACCCTCCAATCCCGAAGGAATGCCAGGATTTAGCTGAAGCTTTCGGCAAAAGAGCTTGTGATGAGTTACACACACACACACACACACACACACACACACACACACACACCCGCACCACCGACTGCGCTAGAGAGTTACTACCAGGAACCAAACTACCTAAGGCAAAGATGTTGAGCATGTCTCCCAAAGAACTAAAAGAACTTAGACTTTTCATCGACAACAATGTGGAGAGGGGGTTCATTGAGCAGCCACGCCCAAAAAATGGCGGCACCCGTCTTGTTTAAAGAAAAAAAAAGAGATGGTTCTTATCGTCTCTGCATGGACTACCGAAACTTTAATGCCGTTAGTGTGGCTAATGTGTACCCCCTACCACTCATGAAAGACATGCTAGCTCATTTATCTAAAGGGATTTTTTTTCTAAACTGGGCGTAAGAGAAGCTTATTATCGGGTCCGAATTAAAGAAGGCGATGAATGGAAAACCACTTTCAACACCCCTTTGGGTTGCTATCAATTTAAACTTCTGCCTTTTGGTCTTCAAGGAGCACCGGCCGTGTTTATGCAACTGATCAACGATGTGCCACATGAATACCTCTACAGAGGTCTTCTTGTTTACCTTGATGACATTTTAATATACACAGAAACAATGGACGAACACATTAAACTACTCCGCGCTGCTTTAAACAAACTCCTTGCTGTAAAACTCTATGCCAAAGCGGGTGGGGGTGGGGGCTCAGCTTCCCTTTCCGCGCTGCGCTTTTGCTGGCTGTCCTTGCTGCTGCCGGCTCCCTCTTCCTCCTCCTCCTCCTCCTCTGCTCTCACCCGCGGGGCTCCTGGCTTGTCACCCCAGGCGGGTGCCGCCTCACCGGGCTGGGTTGCGATCACAATAAAGCTGTTTTATCTATCTATCTGCTGCTGCCTGTCCTGCAGGAGGCGACAAGGGCGTTGTGGCTCTTGGCAGCCCTCCAGGCCCCTTGTGGGGATTGCGGGGCAGCTCCTGCTCCATCCGGGGGTCCCACGGAGTGCATCGCACAACAGGATATCCCTCCTCCATGTCACACTCGTTCTATTTGGGAGCATGCGATTTGACTCCAGATGGAAAAGTAAACTAAAGAAGTTCAAAAGTAGCAAGGTAGGGAAAAGAAAGGATGACACCTGTTTAGATCAGCCCACTCCGTGTGTGCAAGGGCGCCCGTCTCCCTTTTCTCTGGACCCACCGGCTCCTCTGGACGAGTTGGGCCACTCGGGGGAAGCTACCAGAAAGGATTCCCTCTTGCTTGACCTCTCCTAACCCTGCCTTGGGAGGCTCCAGGCCAACAGGCGGGGTGGAGAAACCGGCTTGCCTACTTGAACTGTTCACACTCCATCTTTCTATCTGGAAACATCCAAGGTGGTTCCCCATTGCATCTTGCACGATGGACGCCTGTGTCCACCGCACTGTGTGGGGGGGAGGCCATGAGGCTGGAATCCCCCCCCCTTAATTTGGCTGAACAGAGGTGCAGACCGGCTCCTGTGGACTGCAGTTGGCCGTAGCACATTGTGTGACCCCCAACCCCTTCCACAGACTCCCATAAATAAGCCAAAGTGAGATGGGGGGAGGGAGGGAGGATCTCTTATTACTCAATCAACCACCTCCCTTGTGCTGCTCCCCCACTGGGCCCCCAAACTGACTGGCAGAGCCACACCTTGGAAAAGATAGGAGGGTTGGGGCCGACCTCATGGGGGAGGGCAGAAGGCAGGGGCAGCAACAGAAAAGGCCCTCTTCCTGGACCCGGCCGGCTGGAATAATCGGGCTGACGGGACTCACAGCATACCTCCTCTGCCAGCAGGAGTGGGACAGGCCAATCCCAGTGGGGTGAGAGGGTCCCTCCGGTAGCCTGGACCCCTGCCAGGAAGGGCTTTGAAGGGGGTCGCCAACACCTACTCATGCTCGCCTCTGCCTTGAAAAGGAGCCTCTCCCTTTAAGACCAGCCTGGATAACCCACTAAGGCAAGGAGTTGAGGTTGTGACGCAGGCACCACCCACCCTCCCTGAGACAGAAATGCGGCTCCGGCAGAGGAGGCCACTGGTTCCAAAACGCCGCCCATGAGGTTACCTAGCCTGGTAACAAAACGTTTGGAAGCTAAACGGTGAGAACAATCCACCGTCAACGCTGTTCTTCCCTTTGCATTTTATGGGGTGTCATTTCCGTCTCTGCAGCTTTTCCGTGAGGAGACATGAAGTGTGAAGTGGAAAACGTTTTCATCTTTATCCCACAACATGATTAAAGAGTTTTCTGGGGTTCAGGGTATATTTAATACCTTCACCTGTTCTGGTTGGGTATTTTTTGCCAGTAAGGAATGGCAGCTTTGCCAGCAGGGGGCATCGGAGAGCCTTGATCTCCAAGAAGGACTTTGAAAAACTAGGCAGCTTCTCCCAGATCCTGAGGGAGGGTCCTGCTTCTGCTTCTCCCCCTGCCCAGCGAGAGGGCATTTCTCCAGGACAATATCTCAAGGCGCATCATCTTTCTTTTCTGGGAAATTCACCTAGTTTGCCTGGTGACAACAGGGGCATCTGCTGGGAAGGGGATGCAGGTCACCAAGGGTGGGGCTTCTATTGCATGGTTGAGACCCCCCCCCTTCATTTTTCTGATCACCCCACAGATATCCCTGAGAGCAACAGCGGCGGACGCCTTCCAACCTCAAGCAGCTGCAGCAGATGGGAGAGAAAATCCGTGTGTAATTTACAACTCCACGGACTGCTGGGGCTGAGCCGTCAGGGGCTGGAGAGACCACTCCGAGCAGGGCTCGTGGTTCCCGTATTCGGGACGGCTCTAAGGGCCTCCAGCGATGGCCTCCCAGTTGCAGCTTTCTTTGTGGTCCGGGAAGGGAAGCACTTCTGCCAGATTCTGAAGTCTCCAGATCGTAATATGTTTTATTGTCAGTTTTATGGTGAATTATGGCAGCCGTAGAATGGCTCCCTTGCAGGTTGGCCCACGACTGTAATAAACATTTTATCTATTTATCGGTGCAGGACTTGGAGGGCTATATTGACCCACTGGGTGCCATCCGTGGCATCATAAAACCCTGATCCTGGCGGAGATGCTTCTGGAGCAGCTAGAGAGAGGAGGAGGAGGAGGAGGAGGAGGAGGCGGCGGCTGTTAAGAGAAGGGCTGGTTTTCACGCCTTTGAAGGCCGGAGACTACAGAAGCTGTGCCCCCACCTGGCTCTCAGGCTTGCTTCCTCCACAGACCCGCCAACCCTCATAAGCAGCAAAGAGGATAAGAGCCACCCAGGCAGAGCTGACAGAAGGGGAGCATATTCACTCGGCAGGAACAAGACTTTGGAGCAACCCTGAATCCCAGATGAATCCATCATTTGCAGGGAGGGGAGCGAACGGCCTCTCAGCCGGAGGGAAGCCCTTCGTCGGACCCTCTCCGGTCATCTTTTCACACATGAGGAATCCTCAGAGTAGAAAGGGAGGGGACGCCCGGCTGCCAAGAGCAGAGCGATGGTGCTGGGATCCTTCTCTGAGGTCAAGAACCAAAAGGCTAATTGTGGCGGCTCAAGATTGGAGGATAATGAACGTGCACCGAAGGACAAAGTGGTTTTCCCGGCAAGGATGGGCGTGTCTGTCCTGAAGACCTGCTGGGCCAAGGGCTTTCCAAGGCTCCCTCCAGACGGACAGGGAGGGCTTGGCGAACTCTTAGCCCGCCGGAAGGCTTTCTTGGGTTTCAGAAGCCCAGGTTGGCCCGAAAGCCCAAGAAACTTCCTGCTCAACAGAATTAAACCTCAGCGCCGGCAATCATAGCAGCAGCTCCAAGTGCCGGGGCCGAGGAGAGCCTCCCCTTCTCTCCTGGGATTCGCTGAGCCTCTTCCTGCCTTCCTGAAATGAGCAATGGAGACACTTCAATGAACGACTGGGGGCCCTTTGAGGGAACCACGGCGGATCATCGGAGCATCCTTTACCTGCCATAAATATCCATGTTACGAAGCTCTCTGCCGTCTCTGTTACACTGACCTGATGGGGCGTGACCTGGTCCTGTTGTTGCGGCCCACTGCGCATCGCCCCTCCGTTGGTCTGGAAGCCATCGCAAGGCCCTTTCAAAACTGGCCTTTGCTGAAGCTTCTTTCTGCCAGCGGCATAGGCGGCCTCCGTCTGCCCCAGGGCTCAGGAAGGAAAGGATGCCTAAATGTTCTTCATCCAGGAGCAGGAGGAGACAAAATGGCCTCCAGATTACTTAGCTGCATCTCATGTCTGCAAGCAGCAGCCGCAGAAGGAGACTTGATGATAATGGCCGGCCTTATAGCAAAGTGTTATTCCTCGTGCAAGGGCTGCAGATTGCTGGGCATTTCCGTACTGAGGTGCTGAAAGGGCATCAAGGACTCGCCGTGTGCCGGGCGCCTTCTGGGGCTCTTGTCAATGTTCAGACACTTAGAACGTACTTTGAGGTTAGCCCGCACTGCTTCACAAAGGCCAGTGCTCAACAAAAATGCTTTTGTACTAAGGGATGCTTATGAATTCACTGCACAGCCCTGAGGAGGACGGTGCTTTCCGGAATCGGCCGATGCCCTTTATCGCCTTTCTCCTAACAGTCAGAAGCCACCGAGTGTGTTTGCTCTTGACTGCTCCTTCCTCTCTTATCACGGCCTGGCAGAGTTGGGCAAGAGCACAGACGGAAACTGCTCGGAGTTGGAGGTGATCTAATCAGAGCCTGGACCACTTGGGAAGAAAGGAAGCACGGGGAACCCAAGGTGGGGCACGTGGATCCCCTATGCACAGAAGGTGTGAAGGGGGGTGGTGTCAGTCTCTTCTCCAAAGCACCAGAAGGCAGGACAAGAAAAGCAATGGATGGAAACTAATCAAAGAGAGAAGCAACGTAGAACTAAGGAGACATTTCCTGACAGATCAATTCACCCTTGGAACGACTTGCCTCCAGAAGTTGTGGGTGCTCCATCACCGGAGGCTTTTAAGAAGAGATTGGACAGCCATTTTTATGGAAGGGTATAGGGTTTCCTGCTCGAGCAGGGGGTTGGACTAGAAGACCTCCTAGGCCCCTTCCAACTCTGTTATTCTGCCACAGAGAGCAGGAGAAAACCGCAGTCTCTCGTCTCCTCTGGTGCCCCTGGAGAAGCAGAACTGGTGGACGTGCCCTCTTCTCACTCAGTAACCCCCACCCTTTCCCCCCAGGAAGGCAGGCAAGGAGCAAAGGTCAGGAATTGAGCTTCCCAGCACTGAAAAGACTCTTAACTGGTCACAGTAGGTCAAAGTCAGTCAATCTGATGTCCTTTAGGGTTTTTTTAAAACTCAGTTCCCATCAACTCCAGCCGATATAATAAAAAATAAGCAATGACATATTGTGAGGGTGTGTCAGCCCTAGAAGGTAGACCAGGCACTGCATAGATCTGCAGCTACTTTGATTAGAATGGCTACGGTATAGTAATGGAATCTTGCAAGCCTGAATGTGCTTTCCCTCCTTCCTCTTTTATTTTTGTGTGAATTGGGGAGGTGCCTGTCATAAGCACATTGAAAACCTTTCTCTTCCTAAAGGCTTAAGCCATGTTTACCTGTTCGTTGCCTTGGTAACACACCTTCCCTCTTTCTGTCGAGGCCATCCTCCCTACTCTCTACAAGATGCAGGCCAGGTGAGTCAGCCGGTGAAATCACCAGGTGTGTAATGGCTGTTGGACCTAAGGCAGATTCTTCTGCTCCTGGTGACCTTATTTGCTCAGCCTGCAACTTTCTCCCAAATGCTGGAGGCCAAAAGGAAAAGAGAGAGAGAGAGAGAGAGAGAAGAAGAAGAAGAGGGAAGAAGAGTAGAATCACTCTCTGAAGGGAGTCGGGCACTACCGATGCCTCCAAAACTCCTTCAGGCGAAGTCCTGCAAATGGCCCCATGATATTGCTAATGTTTGTGTTAGGAAACGCGGAGTCTCTGTTTCCGTGCTCGCATCCAAGTCGTCTCAAACGTGCACAAAGGCAATCTGTGAGTTGTGCGCAGATCGTTTCCCTCCCTGGCAGCCTCTCACGGAAACAAAAAGGAAATCATTAGTAATCACCGGCAGGAGCTTAATCTTTTAATTTTCCAGCTGTTGTGTCGCTGTGCCCCAAGCTTGGCTCGGAGAGGCAGATCCATCAAAGGGAAGGGAATGAACACAAATGCAAAGCCGCCCTGCGACAGACAGCAGAAAGGGGCTTGCTCTACTCAGACCGCCCCGTCCCCCCTCCCCATTTAGCTAAAAGCAGGGCCGGCTCCAGAACCGGCTCCAGGCTGGCACTTCCCACTGCTGGCACAGTGACCTTGAAGGGAAGGGACCCACCCTGAGCAGAACTTCCACCACACCGGGACCTCCCGCTTCCCTTTGGGGGACCCCAAACTTGGGAAATGGCATCCTTTCGCAGGTGCACCAGACCTTGCAGAATATCCTGGCACCCCAGAACACCACGGGGGTGAAACAGACCTTCTGATTTGCAAGAAGCAAATCGGGCAACCTGCAAAAGGCCAGGCCAGGCTGTGCTGCAGGCGTCTGAAGGGAGAGCCGGAAGCTTTGCAGGTGTAATTAGCACTCGGGACCCAGGGCCTGGGCTCTCTGGCCTTGCGGGGTCTTAGGCAGTGTTTCTTCTCCCCAGGATTCACTGTGAATGCCCGCAGCAGCCAGTTTTTACGCCACCTGCTAAACTAAGGCAGGGTTGGCTAGTTGGGCTTTCGGTATTCATTCGAGGCTCGACTCTTGTGCAAGCCTGACTCCTAAGATCCGTGACTTCTTTCGTCTTGTCTGGCTGCAGGGCCCACCTCTGTGGAAGTCCCGTGGCTTCTCCGTTGAGTCTCACGGCTGAAGAGAGCCCATTTGGGGTAGAAATTTCTCTTCCAACTTCCCCCCCCCCAACTTTCAAAGTTGGCTGGTGAGACTTGTAGCATGGCAAGGGCTGACCTCATTTTGCAACACTCAAACCCTAAGCCTCACCTGCCCCGAGTCTCAGGTGGGAGGTTTGCCCCAACGTAGCCCAAAGGCAGGAACTCAGGGGGGGGGGCCTGATGGGGGCATCGAGTTCCGGGGGGGTCTTCAGCATCTCCCTGCAGCCTCCCCTTTCAGAGGGGCAGGCAGAAGCAGCTGAAGCAGGCCAGTTCTGTCAAAACATCTCCCACCGTTGCCTGGCGGTGAAGACACAGCAACTGTGAAAAGCAGAAATGGAGAACACACCAATAATTTCTGGCCAGCGTTTGACTGGCCCTGGGGGGGGGGTGTCGTCTAAGTAGCCCCTTTGCCCTGGGGAATTGAGGTGTGTGTGTGTGTCTTTAGGGACAGGCAGTGTGGAATACGGCCCCTTTGGGGAAGGGTCTTTCTGGCCCTATCCAGGGGCAGAGATCTTGTGCCATCGCTCCCAAAGGCAACCCAGAGGAGGAGGAGTGAAGCGATGTTCCCGCAGAAGCTAATGGGAAACGCTTGCCAAACCACGTGCTCCATCCTAATTTATGGGTGCCGGTCGCTGTACGAACGCCTACACTCGGAGACCGTGGAGCACGCAGCCTTACGATCCAGAGAGTAGCCCAGCCTCCTGAAGCTACTTTGCTCCCTGCTAACTAAGCCCTCCCAGCAACCTTCCTCCGGTCAGGCTGAGCCCCGGGTGCAAAGGCAGCTGGCAGGAAGGATGAGCTTGTCCAAGCCAGGTGGGTCTCCATCCATTTCCGGTGGCTCCATGATTCAGCAAGACTTCCGGGCCAAGATGAGAGTCCTTCAGGCACCTTCAGTTCTGTCGCTCCCTTTGGGGCAACGTCTGTCACCCTCAAACACCCCCCCCCATTTCTCTAGGGTGCTTTAATTTGGACCTCAGCTTAAGTCCCTCCCTAGGACTGCATGCCGAAATTAAAGAGAGAGAAAAAGCAATCTATGTTTTAGTTCTGTATATAATTCGGCTGGGTCCCGATGCAGTTTGATTCCCCCTGCCCCCCCTTTATAAAGGCCTTTTTAGGTCTGTTTGCCCTCCCCTTGAAAAAACGCGCCATTTGCCCAGGCGATGCAACTGCCCCCGCCCCCAGCCTGCTTATGCCCCCCTTTAAACCGCACCAGAATCCCGACAGTGAACTCAGCCAGCGTGCCTTTGAGACAAGCAGGCTGTCTCAGCCATGGATCATCACTTAATATATATCCATTTATGTCACTGCAAGAAGCATGAAGAATAAATGAAAAGGGCCTGTTGGAAAATTATAGGGAATTAATGCTCCAAAGCCATGAGGGAGAATTTGAAAGAATTGATGCTTCTGCTCAAACCTTCCTGCAAACAACCAGGAGCTAAATCAGGGTCGGCGACTTTAAAGAACGATTCATCTTTCTCTCTTCAGCCAAGTGGCGTTTGGAAAACTCCTGGCTGAAAATAAAACAAAGGGAATCGGTTTCAGTGATTTAACTCCTTCTTTCTGCCCCCTCTTGGACTAGAAGACCTCCAAGGTCCCTTCCAACTCCTGTTCTGTTCTGTTCTTTCAATTCCATTCCATTCGGTTCATCTTCTCCTAACAGCTGCTGTAGCTGTTCAACAGTTTAGTCCAAAGGTAAAATTGAGCACCCGGGAGAGAAGCTGGGAGCCCTGGGCTGCGTGGAAGCGAAGCCTTCAGGAGCAACGCTGGTTTAATTGTCATGCAGTGAGCAGTAAATGAGTAATGAGACTCAGACAACCTCATTACAGGGACAAGGGATATCGGTGCGCTTAATTAATAGCTAGCTGGGTAGCAGTCAGAGGGACGGGCAGGCCAATTGTTTTGCGGGACGTCACTCGGTGGAGGACACAGAATTCTTGCCCAGTGGCTGTTCAGGCTCTTCAGCAGCCCAGAAAGCAGGGCTGGACTCAGCATTTTAAAGCCAGGGACAGGCCTTGAAACAGAAATGGATGCTGCGATGGGCTCTCGAGTCCCTGGGGGCCCCCGCTGGCTGCGCTACATTTTGAACTGGAGCTAAGTAGCATTTTGATGCACCTTTATTTGCTTTAAAATGTTTTATGTTCCATTTGAAAAACACTTTCCTAGGTTCTATTAACCCTCAATCACTCTTAATTTTACTCTAAATTATTTTTATAATAATTATATTACCACCCTTACATTGGCGGGATTCATACGCAACATTGTTTGCTTAATTCCCGTGGGTTGACTAAGCCACAAAGTGCAATAGCTAGATTTGTGCAATACGTGAAGCTGAAACTAAATGAAGTGTGACATGCGAGCTTCCTTATTGTGTGATCCATTCAGATAAAATGAGAGGCTTATAAATAATGTCGAATAAATTAAATGCATACAATCGTTGAATGCTTTCCTCTGTAGGAATTGCTCTGAATTGAAAAGGTAACTGTCCACGGTCCTGATTCCCCATCTCTTCCTGTCATTAAAATGGGTATCCCGTAATACCCGTTGCAGTGCTGCCTGGGGAATTCTGGGAATTGAAGTCCACAGATCTTAAAGTCGCCAAGGTTGAGAAACACAGCTGTAAGTAATCTGATCCAAAACTTATTTGCCGCCAGTCTGATTCCACGTTAGGAGTGGTTGAATTGAGTTTTATCCAATCTTTAGGGACACAAGGAATATTTGATCCCCCAAACCTGAAAGAGCAAAGATTATTATTTCCCAGTCTTATTTCCAGCAGTGGAAAATGCTGACAGGCCTGGCCAAGAGCCAAAACAGAGATTGTGCATTTTTTATCAGTGTAAAGTCAACAGAGCTATCTTACTCTCTAAGCTGCTGCATTTACTCCTTCTCTCTCTTTAATCGCTCTATCGTTTTGCAATTCTCAACTTGTTTTTAACAGATGCCTCTATTCTGATAAAATAAATTTTTCTTGCAGCTGAGAAAATAATTAAAACAATCCCCTTATTTAACCATTCATTTGTGCAAAGTAAAAAAATGGAATCATTTTTTTTTTAGCAGGAGTGACTAATGTCTTGTTTCTCGTGCACCAGTTTCTTTTACTGATGCAAACATAAATGTGAGTTTCCTGTGGCTTCCTGTGGCATCCATTTTTCACAGAACCTCCTGGGCTCCCCGGCCAGACTGAAGTTGGGGGTTACGGCACTGGCAGCTGAGCTGGTCCACAAAGGCCAGGAGGCTCAGCTCAGGGGTGGGTGGCATTCTCTGCATTCAGGTATTATGGGGCTGAGCCACTTTTCCTGTTAGAAGGAGGGAGCCTTGGGTGACAATGCTCCACGTGGAGCAGAGATCATTGCGTGGCATTTCAGGTCCCACAGGAGATGACATGAGAGGAAGATGCCCCCTCTTTGACAATGCCCCAGCTGAGGGAAAACCATAGTTAGAGGCGAAGGCCATTGGGGATGTGCCCTGGGCCTTTGCAGGTGGGAAGGGTCCTTCTGGAGATGATGGACCCTGAAGGGTGATGACCAGCAAAGGCTGCTGGGGCCACAAGGCTGTCTCAATCTGAAAATCAGCATTCCTGCCTCCTTTACCGGAAGGCTTCTTTCTGAAGTCTTTCCATGTCTAACTGTCCGGCATCCATCACTCTGCTTCACCAGCTTGGGGGCTTGGAGGGGTCTTAGAGAAGAGAATGCTTGCTGATTGGACTCGGCTCTCTGATTTTAGGAAGCATGACAATATGGGGAGGTCAAGGAAGTTTAGAAGCGCACAATTATAGAAGCCCGAGCATATTTCCAAACTAAGAATAAACCCACCGGTGGGAGTCAGCATAATTTTGATCTAGTTTCACACATGGTTTTCCGGGTATCCAAGAATGGATGTGGGCACCTCAGGGAGCCTGTGGATGGGTCCAGCTGCCAGACAGAGATTTTGAGCAATCCGCCCATCATCTTTTCCTCTCAGCTGGCAACGTTGGCAAAGCATCTCAACACTTGTGGGAGCCATCGGCTCTGAAAAAGAGGGCCTCTCATTTTTCTTCTCACACACATTATGGGTGGTGGTGGGGATAATTGCTTTGAAATATTTTACACCATAAAAGCCTAATCAAATCAACGGCTGGCCTTAATTCTCTTGATCCGAGGAGCATCATTTCCACACTGCTGTCGCCACTTGTTGTCAAGAGAGGCTGCAACCCTTGAAATGGATTTGACTTTTATGGAGAAAAAATAGCGATGATTGGTTAATGTAAATCAATGCCTAACTGCAAATGCTCACAGCCGGGTCTGGTTGTCAGTGAGTTAGTGAGCACGGAGGCCATAAAATCCTGGTGCTCCATTTGCTGTTTCTCATCTATGGTGTTATCTGCCTTTCCCTCCTCCGTTGTTTTCAAAAACAAAAGTAATTGACTTTCCTGTGGAATTTAAAACCTTTTGCACTGAGATACAGCAGCACCGTGTTGGGAAATCCTTCTGATGACAAGCAGTGTGTAGATACTACGGCGTTCTCTGCACAGAGCTAGTATTTGGCCGATCCATATCACCGTTTATTAACTTTGAGAGCTGGCTTATTCTCTTTTAGCCAGCTGTCTTGGAGGTTGAGGCTGTTCCTTGACAGTAATCATACCTGAGAAGGATTCTGCGGAGGTTTCCTTTGTAAGGTCGGAACTTCTCCTGAGAGCCATACTGTGGACCGGCCAATAGCCGGTTGACCCAGGGAATCCTGTGGGTGAGGGTTTCTCAGCCGTGTCATCTTCGAGATACGTGGACCAACTCCCAGACTTGAAGAGGAGGCTGGGGGTAATGGTTGCGATGGGATCAGTGATGGAGAAGAGGAGGAGGAGAAGGAGGAGGAGCTGTAGCTGACGTTCCTCTCCCTCCTCCTGCTCTGTTTCCCCACTTTGGCCTCACATGACCAGGTGGGGTTGGAGGGGTTTGGCAAGAGAACCCCTGCCCCCCGCCCCAAGATGGCTGCTCCCTGGCTTCAGGGCCTTGAGACCCTTTTCTCTTTGAATTCCCAGGTCAAGGGCTTCTCCCTGGGGGTCTGATCATCCACTGGTGCCCCAGAGGCAGCCAAGGACTTTTTGCTCGTGTGACCCAAAGGTATCTTGATCTCCAGTGCTGAGTTCTGCCTCTTCCAGAGTTGGAAACTGCCCTGACTTTCAACTGCAGTGGCAGACAAGGCTGGCCGTTTGCTGAGCTTCTGCCCAGTGGAAATTATTATTTTCCACATGCTGCCTTGTTTCCAGAAAGAACTTTGGCTTCAGAGGTCGCTCTCCAATTAAAATAATTGTTTATGAAAACTGCAGCACTCGCGGTTCAGAGAGGGAGCCCATTCTGGTTGGAGGTGACTTGGTGTTGCAGTCCTTATTTATAATCAGTGCAGTCTCAGGAGGAACATGTATGTGTGCGTGTCTCTGAGCATATGTGTTCAGCCTGGCAACGGAGACAAGGGCTGTGTACTAGATGTCACTGAGCCAGATAACGCTCTCGTGGGACTCTGACACTTCTGGGCTTCTTCTCAAGAAGATTGGAAGCAGCTCATTGAACCATTCTGACTTGTCAGAAAGCAGAGTGATGGGTCAGCCGTGGCATAATTAGATCCATGGAGATCATCCCTGCAGTTGTCTCTGTTTTCTCAAGTTCTAAATGTGGGGTGAATGTCCCTCAAGTGCCCTCTGGATGAAAAACGCAGCAGGTGAAAGACAGTCCAGATTCAGGGATGGAGATGGAAGAACTGGGGCATCCCTGGGGCATCCGCTGTGCAATTTTGCAGATCAGGATTGGCTTCCTGGGCAAGATCCCAGCCCAAACCAACTTTGGCTACCTTGAGTGGCTCTCCATGCAATGTTGACATTGACTTAATCATACCGCCTTTGGGATTTTAGAAACCCTCCATGATTTTTCATCATTTCACGGGGAAAATGCTCGCATTGAATTGTGTTTCTGTTCTAAAGGTGTTTCCCCCCCCCCTCTTTAAACAGAAGATAAATGTGGGAACGCAGCCGCAGGACGATTTAGCATCTCTATGTATGCACTATTCGTCTGCAGCAACACTGCAGTATGTGTTCACCAGCGTGAATAATTTAATTTTGAATTAAAATTGGCCTGGGACTTGTTTTTCCTTGCAGATATTTATTCTTGGGATTGCTTGTGGCTTTGGACGCGAGTCTTCTCAATAACTCCTAAAGATCCTTGAGCTTCAGTTGCATTTAACAGCCAAAATACAGCATGTATTGAAGCTGGTTTTTTTTTTTTAATTCTCTACAACGCAGAGCAACAAATGCAACATTTTTAAGGAATACTGCAGACATATCAGGTGGTGGGGAAAATGCCCACTTAAATAAGGAAGCAAAGCAATTGGAGAGAGAGAAGAGGAAGCATATTTTCTTGGCATGCACAACCACAGTGATCCCTGGGCTCTTTGCCAAGGGGATGCAGGAGACCCCAAAGCTCACCAGGTCACAGGCTAGATGCCCTCTGAAATGATGCACACATTACATACAAAAGCAGTGCAAATGATGACACAACCTTTAATGCAGGAAGGTGGATCCGATAACAGCAACACAGCGTGACCTTACAGAGGGCTGACCCAGCTCCTCTTCCTTCTGGCCGTTCTGGTCAAGAGGCTCCCGGCCGGTCCTTTCTACTGATGCTGGAAGCCTCCAACGCCAACAGTGCCCTTTATAGTGTCCGTGTATCGACACCCTGCACACCACGGCAGAAGCAACAACTTGGCGTTTGTTAACTGCCTCCTCCCCTTCCAGGGTCAGTTTGCCTGCTCTGCCTAATATGCACTTTGGAATTGCTTCGGCAAGGATGCAATATTTTTCTCCTCCCCCCAACCATGAAAATCTGATAAAACTCTCTTTCTCTAGGATCGGAGGAAAAAAAGTGGGAGAGAAAATTGTCTAGAAGTAGAAGAAGCAGCAAGGATATTTTGTGAATAGGTATAAAGATGAATCTGCTTGTAGCCAAGAGGAACTTAATCCAGAGCAAAAAGAAACTCTTAATTAAATTTCAGCATTAATTACTTTCCATGGGGAATGAGTTCATTTACCGACTGCCGTTGGCAGAACTAAAGCCAGCTTTCCCTCTGATGACTCACCGCTGGCCAAAGAGTTATCTCGGTTTCTCCGCTGCTTCTGCTCAACCCTTATTGCAACGCTTAAGTTGACCCGATGTTGAGATTTGACCCGGTCTAGAAGTTGCACCGTGGCTGATGCCGGATTCAGTGGCCGTTTGGCCCTCTGGTTGGCCATGGGCTGGCAGTGACATGCTGAGATGCTCCATCCGAAATTAAGGGAGGACATCAGATCTTTGGTTTGTGTTCTGCTGTCTGTCCATCCCTCTGTCCGTCCGTCCGTCTGTCTCTTGCCCGTCTCTTGCTAAGCTTAGCTTTTGCTTCCGTGCAGCGAGAGGGAGGGGTGGGTGCGCGGCAGGCAGGTGGCGGATGAGCCCCTCTTTCCCGGGAGCCAGTCAAACTATTTTTATGATTCGTGTGGGCACTCGGAGAGGCTGCAAAGCGCAGGTCGTGGGCAGAAGCGGATTCAATTTCCTTGGGCAAAATCCAGATGGCGAGGAGAACAGATGCAAGGGGACCAAATGAGTTCTGTCAACATCTCGTTTTCGAGGGATCACCTTTGCGGAAGGTCCATTTTATTGATGCTGAAACTCCAAATATTGGCTGAGGGCGCCGGTTTCTAGTTTGCAAATGCATAGAAGCAGAAAACCGTAAACCATCATGTGGAATCAGCTTCCTGGACGGAAAGCCGGTCAAAGGAGCCACATTTGCATCTGTGGACAATCTGGGTAGCGCTTTTCATGAACAAAAGTGGAAATGACCCCACACGGAGGAAGCAAACCTTTGGACCAGGTTCAAATCCTGCGTAGGTTAAACGTTCCCATTTTAGAAAAGTCAATGTTCTCTCTCTTTTTTTTGAAGATAAAACGAGATGATGATGATGATGATGATAATGCAAAAGGGTCATTGTACTTAAATTATGTAGCGTATCCCATCACAGATGAGGAACAAAAAGAGTTACGTGCTTTAATATGGCCCTTTCCTCTGGCATTCCTTTTCCTCTCGAGGTCTCTATAGATCTTCCTCCTTAGAGGCATCCACCCTCCGACCCATTTCCCATGCAGCCTTTGCTTTTCCGGTCATTGTTCACACCTCAAAACACATCCAGCGAGCTCGGCTTCGAAAGAGGCTTCCTTTGATTTGGACAGCTCCTGAATCTGTCTCTCAGCCTTGGCCGCTTGAAGATGGGTGGACCTCAACTCTCAGAATTCCCCAGCCAGCTGATCCTGGGAGTTGAAGTTCACCCATCTTCAAGTGGCCCAGCTTGAGAAAAGACTCAGGTAAGGTTTCACCAAACTGGGTGCCCCGCCCTAAAACAAATCCGTTCTGTGCCGAGAGACTGAGATAACGATTAGGATTTTATTGCTACTAATTTAGTATCTGGGGCATAGTTTACAAATGCTTCTTTTTTCCCTTGTTCCTATTTTAAACCCTGCCTGTTGTCCTCTTCCAGCCACCCATTTATGACCCGTGTCCTCTAAGAAGCTTTTGATTGCACATCAAACCCCTGCAGTCGGTTTGAAGGTAACAAATCAGCCTGCCGGGTGAAAGAGCTTGACAAGCGAGGTTGCAGCCCCATTGTGGCTTGTCTCCAAGTGAATCAAGTTTGCCTTGGGGTCTTTAAAGGTAGCCCTTATTAATGAATATTTTTTTTTACTTAAGGCTGATAGATTTCTGTTATTGTATCTCCCAATGTCACTCCAGCTGAAATAAATGCAGTTTCAACTCCAGAGTGCTTTCTGGGTTTCCATAAATAGAAAGCCCCAGACAGCAGGGCTGTGGGGAAACTGAATCCTTCCCAGGAAGATTGCATGAAATGTCTATATATTTTTTAAAATCTCTGCTTTCTACTTTCAAAACCACAGTTCAAGGAGCTGCTGTCCGCCAGTGGGATCTTAAAATTAATGATCCAGTTTGCATGTGGCTCCACCTTCACCAAGAGGAGGAACTTTCCAGGAAGGCCAAGGATCCAATGCCTTTATAACTTTATAAACATTTGCTTTAGTAAATGCAAGTGACTTATTTGTCTTCCTTTAGGCCTTGGAAGTAAATCTGTAGCAGCAGCAGCAGCAGCAGCCTCAGTTATTGGGTTTCAGCATCATACAAATACTCTCTTAACATGAGAGGGAGAAGAGGATTCAACTGGGTGTGTGTGTGTCTTTCCTCACTGGTGCCTTCTGCTCCTCATCCATCCAGGAAACACAAAACCATATTTCCTCCCGCTGAGCGCAAACGGTTTCTCCCTCTCTGAGATCATTTTGGCAGAGTTTCCCAACTAAAATCCCAGATTTAATTTTACAAAGAACTGAGGAATATCTAGCTGGCAGTTCTTAGGTCCTTTATCACTATCTGGGCATTAGGGGGGCTAAGAGACAAAAGCAGACCGTATTTATAAAAATGAGCCAGTCTGTAGAAAAACATCTGGTTCTCTCTCTCTCTCTCTCTCTCTCTCTCTCTCTCTCCCTCTCTCCTTCCCTCCCTCTGCCTCTCTCTCTCCTCTCTTTCTCTCTCTCTCTCTCTTACACACACACACACACACACACACCCTTTCTTTCTTCCCTCCCACTGCTAGCTCCCAAATTCCAATAAGATCTGTTTGCTTCTTAATGGGAAACACCAGCATGTCTCCAGAACCTGCCGCATCTCTTCAGTGTTTCACATTTAAAGGAGCCGGATTCCGGAGGAGGTTTCCAGAACCTCCAGGTTCCATTTCCAGGTTGAACCTGCCACTCAACAAGAGGGGGAGATCTCCCTCCCACAGGCCCCCTCCCCATCTTTCCCCTTTCTGCCATCTGGGCAATAAAGGTTTCCGATCGATCTACTTTACACAACGGAGAGGAAATGTTTTACCAGCCGGGCTGTTTTCAGACATAAACAAAGCCATCTGTTCCATTTGGAAGTCTGGCAAAATGCTGCTCTTCCTTGGGAGGAAGGCGACTGCGGGGGGGGGGGGGCTTTGTTTTTCTTCCTAACAATTCAATGCCGGCGTCCGGGTGAAGGGAAACTGGCCAAGGCGTCGTCCCGTTGGCAGCCCCCAGTGAAGCCCTGAAGACTCCTGGCCCTGCTCTGTGGACCAGGAAGAAGGTGAGCAAAGGGGCCGGGAGCATGGATAAGGTGAGGGGCCCAGGCCCCTGGGGAGGAGCCTCGCTAGGCTGGGAAATGCCTGCCGGCAATCTCCTAGTCCCAGGGTCCATATATGGGGTCTCTCCCCCACACGCCATAGTAAGTCACCAGGTGCTTAGCCTTGGTTCCTGGAGGAGCCCTCCGCCGGATGGACTCATTCGGCCCACAGGGCCAGATCGCTCCTCTGCATCCCGCTGTTGAAAGCAGGCGCTGTGGGTTTCTGAGATGTTGGCGTGGGAAATGTACACATTTCGAGCAGAATAGAGAAGAATCAGAGCAGACCTTAGAGCAGGCCTTGGAGGCCAAAGATGCCCCTTGCCTCCCCCTGGGCCAGAACCCTGACTTACACCCAGAGGCAAAAAGAGGGGAGCAAGACACTCGATGCTTCGGATGACTCACCTGCAGGAAGTCCAAAGGCTCCCCAAAGAGGCCACTTTTGCTGTGCGGCAGGGGCCAGTTCAGAAACACCCCCACACCCCCCCATGCTGCACATCAGTGGCCCAAAATGATCCCTGTGCAAAGCCTGAGAGGCCGGCCCTTTTCTTTCAGCCAAGCTTTGGGGCTTATGGATTGTCTTTCCTGGATGTTGGCTCCGCCAGGGAAGGAGAACTGCAGGAGAAGACGGAGGAGTTTTCCTTCTTCCCTCACGCAGACGAAGGGTTTTCTTGGCTCCGAGAGTGTTTAACGATCAGAAGCCAGCCTTGGGCATTTGTCAGTCAAACGAACTCCGCAAAGGGCTGCTGCTTTGCGAGACTCACTTTCCCGGAGGCCTGAAGGAAGGGTTTTGGCCTCGGCATCCTCGGAGGATGCAGGAAAGAGTTGGTTGCTTCACAAAAGAGTGGCAGCTTTTAAAAAGCATTTATCCCCTCGGCTCTTCCTCCCAAGAGCCCTGGCAGGATTCCCTGGCACAGCTTAGCATCATAATAGCTTCGCCACGTAGGTTCAGCTGAAAGAGATTGACCTGGTTCTCACGTCACACAAAACCGGGGTTTAGTGGCCCAGCCGTAATTGGTTGACACAGGGCTAGGCAGTTGTGTGTGTGTGTGGGGGGGGGGCGAGGGTTGCACAAGCCACCTAATGGTCTAATCTGCGGCTTCGGGATGGGACAAACTCACCACAGGACCACTCAATAAATGCAAAAGTTAAATTAATTTCGACAGAACCAGAGCCAATGACAATAAAAAGAAAATCACACCAGAAATACAAGCGTTACAATAATTTCAACAAAAATATTGTCTCCAATAAAAGGAATTGAATGAAACAATTAATACAGCATTGAATGGTCCCCTGGCAAGTTGGCCGTGGTGAGTTGTCCTAGACCCTTTTCCTGCAACAGGATAGTTAGTACAACAACTATTTTGTGGGGGGGAAGAATCACCAGAGTTCCTAGTTTGGCGTGTGGGGGAGTCTCTGGCCGAAGGTCCCTGAAGGAAAATTCCCAGCCTAGTCTCCTCGCCCTCGGCCGTCCGTGCCGGCCACGGGTCAGGACGGACGTCTGAAGGTCCCTGCCTGTGCCAGCAGGAGGGGTGCCATCCCTATTGCTCCCCTAGCCCTGCAGCCGGCCAATGTCTCATACGCTGTCTCCACCCCATGTCCCATCATGGCACCATGGTGCCCCAAACAGGTAGGCAGGTTGCCACCGCATGGGTGATAGAGCACGAAGGATATAAGCGGGATCCTTTCCTGAAGGCCAGTGAAATTCTGCAGTCCTGTAATCTGTGCTAAATTAGATTTGGAGAGCCGCTTTGTTTTCAAGCTAAACTCAGCGGCTGAGCTTTTATCTGAACTCCTGCATGGACATTAAGCAGTGATTAGATTTAACATCATTGGTGGTAATTTGCTTTTTCCACCGAGAGTTTGAAGCTGGGAAACTGACGCTTTCCTCTCCTTTAGGAAGGAATTAATTTCTTCTTATTTACTCATGTCTTTTAATGTAGTTCTTTATATTTTCATTAGCTCTGTTTTAAATCATTGGTTTTAATGGCTAAGCATATTGTTTGTTGTAAGCCAGCCAGAGTCATCAAGGGAAGAGGGAGCAGATACACCTGCTAAGTACAGGGGTCCTCACTTAGCAAGCAAAATTGGGATAGGCAACTGAGTCATGAAGCAAAGTGACCACTGTGGAAATTTACCTGTGCTTACAATCTGACTTCACTTTCTTTTGCTTTACAGACTGACAAAGGTTATAAATATGACGATTGGCCGTAAATTTACTTTCTCATCACTGACAGAACTGTGAATAGTTATTAAATGAGGCAGTTGCTAAGTGAGGATTACTGCTATATATTGATCCTGATTTCATGGAATGATTTGTGCTGCCCACTAGGATCCTGTCGGTGGCATTGGAGAAGGCAGGATGGATTCGGATTGATCTGGGTGACTGAAAGGATGTCTGGACCAGATTGATACGATGTGCTTGTTTTATGACTTAATATTTTGTGGCAAGAGAACCTCTGGACTGGGATGCATTTCAGTGTTGCAGCTCTTCCCTGGGAGAAGGCCTCCTGCTTTGCATCCATCCTAGACACAAGGCTGCTTTCGAATGTATTAAACGTGATTTCAATGAATTAATTCAACCAAGTATTACATTAATTAATTAAAATCAATTTCAAGTGTTTAATTGGATCTAAAATTAATACTAACATTGCAAAAAAAAAAGGGAAAGGAAGGTCAAACTGAAGAGGACCTGACAAATTGGGAATATTAACAAAGCAAGATGGAGTTTTATCAAATACAGCCTCTTAGATTTATGATCTAAGATCACACGACCAGGATACAATTACTAGGATGCGTAATCTACCTTAATCATAGTTGATAACCTGATTTGATTCGCTTTTTTATCTCACGGATGATCAATTCTTGGACTGCTTTTTCCTCGTCTCTGATCTGTTTCAAGATGCTGGTCAGTGCCGGGTACCTCAAAGTAGCTCAAAGCGTTACTTGACCTCTGGCACGGAGGCCTCTCTCTGCACAGCCTTTGGCAAACAAGGAGCCCAAAGTTTGTGTCTCTGCAAACAAAAAATTCATGATTAAAAGAGAGAAACACTTCCCCCTCCTCCCTTTAGTCGGGATTGCACAGCTCTCTAAGGTGGGGTACAGGTTGAGGCTCATCGTGAGGACACCCGCCCCCCAAAGCTCAGGATTGCATGGCAACTGGAGAGCCGTAGCCAAAGACAGCTGGAATTGGCCCTTGCTGAGGGCTCATCCCTGGAGGCTTTCGAGAAGAGACTGGACTGCCATCTGTCAGAAA
>JANHFL010003080.1:22510-34647 GCA_032468155.1 Oxyrhabdium leporinum
GCCGCCCGGGCGCAGCAGCCTTGACCCGCCGCCGCCGCCGCCGCGCTGATGGCTGCGCCCCGCCGTGCCCGGGAGCCGAGGGGCCGCGCAGCGCAGCAAGTCATGGCTCGGAGCCCCCGCAGCCCCGGGTGCCGCGTCCGCTCGCCCGCCGCCCGTCCTGCCAGGTAGGCTGTGCGGAGAGCGCGCGCTCCCTCGGAGGAAGGTCGGACGCTGCGCCGGGGACGGCCGGGAGTGGGGGGTCGGAAGGGCTCCGCAGCCTCGGCCCGGGGACAGGCGGGCAAGTTGCGGCGAGGCGGCGGGTCCGGGCTCCGAGATGCGCCCGTTGCTTCCCGCGGACCGGAGAGGAGGCTGCCGCAGGAGAGGCGCTTCGACCGTTACCCCCTCCCGGGCAGCCGCGGCCGCTCCCGCCATGGCGGGATGTCCACCTTCGGGGCCCGCCGCTGTCCCAGCCGGCGCCCGTGCGGCGGGAGTCCTCGGAGCCTCTTCGGGCCGCCTGTCGGTAGTGCGCCTCCGCCGGGACGCGCCGCTGCAGACCTGTGGCTCCTGGAAGCCTCCGCCGGCCAGCTGGCTGGCCGCCCCCCGCAAGTGCCTGCTCCCCGGTCCCGCCCGCCCGCTCGGTCGCCCCCTTTCCCGCCTCGGAATCCGTGCCGCGGATCCAGCCGGGCCGAGCTCGCAAGACCCCTTCGGGCCTGTCGGGGACCCGACCTTACCCGATGGGTAAGCAGCAGCCCCTTGGGGCTCTTAGCTGCGGCCCTCTGCAGCGAAAGGCCGGGCTTTGCCCGCCCCTCCCGGGTTGAGAGCTGCGCCCTTGGAAAAAGCTCAGATTCCGGGTGGCTGATCTGGATCCCCCCCTTTGGATGGCTGTCCCTGGGGTTTCGCCTGCTTCTTGACCCACAAAACGGGGTGCGCACAAGTCGACGTTGTTGATAAAGGGGCAGGAAACCCGGTGGAGGGGAGAGATCCTACAGCGTCAGTAAAGGAGAGAATATTTGTAGCTCAAGAGTTGAAATGAGCCCAAGGAATCTGAGAAGGGTAGCGCCCCCCCCCCCCCGGGCCTATGGAGAGAATGCTGGGTGGGGGTGGGGGTGGCTGGGAGAGGCAGGGGCCTGCTGGGGCTGCCAGGGAGGGGCCATGGAATCAAAGTTGGGTCCCCAGCCGACCGGCTTCCCTGTCCTTTGCAGCTGGCTGGTCAAGCCGGGCCTGCCTGGCTTGGAGGGCACGAGGCCCTCCCCTGTCTGGGCATCTGAGGAGTCTTGTGGGAAAGGAGGGCAGCTCCCAGGAGCCAGTGGGGCCTGGTGGAGACCAGTCTCGGCTGGGGGGCCTGCATGTTGGAGGGGGCTGTGGCAGAGCTGCCCACAAATGCCCGGTGCTGCTGCTGCTGCCTCCGTCCCGTTTCTGAGGGCCCCGGCCGAGGGGGGGCTTGCTCCTTGGGCTGAGCCGGCTGGGGGGGGTGGGGTGCCGGCAGCTCTTCGCTGGGGCTGGCCGTGGCTTCCGTCTGCCCGCCTGCCAGCCTCTGTGTGACTGGCTCAACTCTGCCAGCTTCGATGCCCGTTCAGTGGCTGGATGACTGAGTGGAAACGCAGCTGACCTGTGTGTGGAAGGACACTTTCAGCAGGGTGGCTCCGCTGGCTCAGCCCCAACCCCAGAGCCCGAAATGCCTCTGCGAGGGGAGGGAGGGAGGGGGATGTGAGCCAAGGGAGGGTGGGGGCAGAGGAGAGGCTGAAACTCTAGAGTGCCCCCCCCCCCAGGCAGGACTCCTGCCCCTAGTGGGAGTTCAGGAAGCCCCAATGCCCTCTTCCCTCTTTAGGGTTGTCGGATTCATTGCAGTCCTGGACAAGGGAAGAAATAAACTCAGGGTTTAGATTAGATTAGCGTGGACTAATGCCAAGTATTACATTAATTCTCCACTTAGCATTTTGCTGTACTACAGTACTGTATAGACATTTTTGCTATCATTTCGGTCTTAATTCCGTGGCTTTTAAAATACTCGAGTAACCGAAGCACGGCGGTGTCAAAAGATCGTGCTCCTGTTTAGATGGGAGGGGGCTCCAGAGGCGACTTGGCCTCCCCCCCCCCAATGGCCAGTCTGATGGATCAGGGAACAATGCAGAGAGGCCGCCGGGCAGGTGCTCGGCCCACAGGCACCACCTCCGGGAAGGGGCGCCGATGCTGCTGGAAGGCCATATAAATGGGGTGCCAAGGCCAGAAGGTGTGTGGCCGCTCAGCTTACCTGCCCTGCGCTCTGATCTTCTTCCGCCCAAGAAGCCTCGGCTGACCTCCAAGCTTCTTCTGCCCTTTTGGGCTGGGACTTTCAGGCTTTGGGGTTTCTTGTGTGTCCTTGGAAGAAAGCCAGGATGTTGGTGTGACAGATGCAGGAGGAAAACGGAGACACGTGGAGAAACGTAGTAGGAAGCGGTGCCTTTTCACAGGTTCCGAGCCATGCGGGGCTTTATCTGGCTTTCACAGAGGATCAGGTGAGCCCACTCGGCTCCAGTCCTGGCTGGATGGGTGGGGGGCTCCTCCAGACCCCGGCTTTCCAGAACCAGTGCTGGAGCCACGTAGGAACTCCTCAGCCCCCTCCCTTTTATGTTTCAGCAGGGTCTGTGTGTGTGTGTGTGTGTGTGTGTGTGTTATGTGTGCACAGGCACATTCCAAGAGGAAGAAAGCGATGCTTAACAAATGACTGTCAATTTTGTGCGTGCGGCGTGAGGGAAGTGATCCCGCCCAAGGTCTCCTGCAGCTGATAAACCGTGCGCCTCCCGCCCCCCTTTTCCCCTGGGTAGGAAGAGGTCCCATACATGGGAAGCTGGAGGCCGGGCAGGCGAGCTCCCCTTCCAGGGACCCTTTGCACCCGGGGCTTGTCTGAACCTCGGAAGGCAGCTGGAACCTTCCCTGCACCTCCTTCGCCCGGCAGGCGCTCCTGGAGAAGAGAGGCGCTTGCTTGCTCTCCTCTGGCAGCTGCCAAATGTGCGGCAGCGGCGGCGGCAGCGGCGGCGGCAGCAGGGAGAGGGCCGGCTCTGTGCAAGGGCCAGCCAACCGCCCGCCACCTCGGCAGGTGACAGTAGCAGCCGGCCTTTCAGAGCGTGCCTGTCTGTGGTCCAGAAGAGCCGAGGCTTCCGTGCCAGGAGGAAGGGGCTTCGAGGGAGCCAAGGAAGGGGGCCAGGCTGCCGCAGGGAAGAAGGGGAAGGGCAGCCTTCCGGAGGGGGGAGGGGCTCCAGCTGCTTTCCAGTGGGAAGATAAACTGACCCCGGTTTACCTTGAAAACTACCGGAGATGGGAGGCCCCGGCAAGGCTAATCCCTGGGGAGATGTGAAAGTTGGTATGGGGCAGAGAAGGACCTCTTGGAAACATCACGACTAGGATCCCAGTTTGGTCTTACCCCCTTTCTGACCTCCTTTCTGTGGGGCCTTTGGCACCGATGAGGATTGAAGATTCCCCCAACTGGGCTTGGCTGATGTGTGGAGCATGTTGGGTTCTTGGTGGCTGGAAGGAGAGGCCGCAGGGTCCACCTGCATTGGGGAGGCTTCTTCAGAGGTAAGTCTGGCCGGCCAGCAGAGGGTCCGAGGTGGCTGGGAGTGTCCTGAGAAGCTTTGGGCGGCGTTTCTCAGAAACTGGGGGCTGGTGACTGGGGGCAGAGGGCTGGCTGCAGACCAGGAACTGGGCAAAGAGAGCGGGCGAAGAAGATTCGTTCCCTCAGTGGGGAAACCCTAACATGGAGCAGGAACTGGATTTGGAGACCAGGGGGGCAGCGAGGGGGGCAAAGGTTCGTGGCGTCCAAGCATTGTCTGGAATGGCTGTGAGCCGCAGACTGATCTTGCCAAAGGAGGCAAGGATTGTAAATCAGCCCCGAAAGATGGAGAGGGAGGGTGTGTGTGAGAACTTCACATCTGGTGATGAACCTGGTGGGAACTGGCTGAACTGGAGACGGCTCCACGCTGGGGGAGAGGGGGCAAATACAGCTGCTCTCTCGGAAGACCCGACCGAGACCTTTGAGGGGCTCCAACGGGGAAAACTGGCCGAGTTCCTACCTGGGATGTCTGTTTTTACAGTGATTCGGAGAGCAAGCCGTGTGGTTTGGTTCATAGATATAACACCCTACAGTGAAACAAGGCTTGCGATCCATGCTGGGCAGAGACAAACCAACCCATTTTGACCTGATTCCTTGAATGGTCCCTGTTGCTCATTCCTGAATTCCCCGCTGGTTTTTTGGGCCACCTTGAACATGAAGTCCTTAATAGATTGCCATTGGAGGTGCACCCATCAACCGAAAAAAGGTGTGTTTTTTTTTCACTTGGTGGCAATTTCTGAGTGTCCAGAGAATTTCTCTCTTCCTGAGAGCTCAGAGGAACTGTCCGCCCCCCTTGTGGAAGAGAAGGATTCTTACCCCTTTCAAACACTGTAAACAATCCTTACAACTCTTGTGTTGCTCTCTTCAGAACCGTCTCCCCCTTGGAGTCCTTTCCCTCCTTCCCTCCCGTAGCAACAGTTGGGGGCATCTGATGGAAATGGGGGACCAGCCTTAAGCGTGGGTTGACAAGAGGGGGCCCTTCCACTGGGGGGGGGGGCTTCCATAAGGATGCCTGGAAGAGGTTGGAGCTCAGGAGGACTATCTGGGAGGACCTCCCTTTCTCCTGGCCTGGGTGCTGCCTTCCTTTGCTAGCAGCTGAGCTGGATGCTTGCTCTCCTCCATTGGGAAACTGGCCTGGAGTAGCAGTCATCTCTCCTGGCACTGGGAACCAGTGAGAGGGTCCCTCCCCTCCCTCCCCTCCTCTTCTGCGCCTCCCAGGGTCTCCACCACTGGTAGCCTCTTGCCCTTGGACTCCGAGGAGCCTCGAGCAAAGAATCTTTTATCATGGTGGCAGGAAGGGTTTTTTCCCCTCTTTTCCTTTTAAAAGCATTTGTTGCATAAGGGCTACTGGATGGTTTCTAAAATAGCTCCAGGATATTAGCATCCTAAGCATCCTCTCTAAAGGAGATGGCTATGACTCACGTTGCCATAAATTCTACCAAGGTTTTCAGCAAGTATCCTGAGGAAATTATACGGAACTAGAGATTTATTTCAGGACTCTATTATTTTCGTGGGCAGATTTCAAAGCCAGCTGAGGTATTTGGAAAGGCTGGGCAGCTTCTTATCGGCGAGCTGGACAGTTTCAAATGAGTCCCTGAAACCTAATTATAGACTTTACACGGCTGAACGGCCAAGCCAGATCTATGCTGTTCATCCCCTTCTGTCTTCTTAAAAGTCTCCCAAAATAAGTTGAGTCGGTGGCTGGACTCTTAAACGTTCTCATGCCTGTCGTAGCGCCGTCTCAGAGCTGAACGTTACCCAAGAGGTAATGTCTGTCTTCTTCTAAATGTCCCCTTAAGCCTCCAGTTTGACAACTGCCGTGCCGTGCTCACACCTGATGCTGAGCTGTTGCTTGTGTGTGCTTAGCATCTAATACAAACCGATCCCTGGGATCAACAAGCCATGGCTTATGGTTTAGCATCGTTCAAACTCAGAAGCAAGGCTGGCTGGGGAATTCTGGGAGTTGAAGTCCACGCATATCTTAAAGCTGCCAAGGCTGAGAATGAGGGCCTTAGCCAGAGACCGCCCGTCGCCTGTTGCTTTGCTTGCGACCTGAAGGGATGCCTGGCCGCCTTCCTCCGGCCCTCGAGACCTCCGAAGAGGCCGCCGTTCGTTCGGCTAAGGGAAATCCCGCTGGAGCCTCCTCTGGCAGGGATAGTTTTCCACTGCTGGTCCCCTCCAAGCTCTTTGCCAGCAGAAGGACAATTCTTCGCGACTTTCTGAATCGCCCTCAAGCTCCCTTCCTGCCCCGCAGCCTTTCTTTCTCTCCTCCAGTGAACTCTTCAGAAAGTATTGCATTTAAAAACAACAACAACAACAAATGACAATAATGGGCTTGATTTCTCTCCCTCCCCCACTTAATGGAGAATTTGGACTGGAATCCAAGTAGCGTTTTCTGCTCTGTTCTTGCTTGGATAACAAAGAAAAACTGCCTTTAAAAAAAAAGCAGATTTTCCACCCAAAGCGCCAGGGCTGTAGAATTTATTACCCAATTCTGAGCAGTTGGGGATCATTAGCTTTTATCCCATCACATAAATAGGGAATGACATTGCTACTGTCTCTTCTTCTTGCTCGTGGATAGCTGGCTGCCCCCTGGCTTCGGGTCTAAAAGCATATTGCAGCCCTCGGCAGCCCTCGGCAGGAGCCTGGTCCGTATCCCAGCCGCTCTTGAGGTGTTTAAAGAAATCCAGACCTCCTTTGCTCCTCCCCCCCCCTCCTCCATTTCCAACTGAGAAGATTCCCCAGTGCTCCCCTCCCTCCTTGTGGGGATCTTTGCTACCCTGTAAATCTGTGGGTGTTTGTTTGCTGCAGGATTATTTATGGGAATAATAGCAGGCTTCTGTTCCCCTCAGCCAGTTTGCACCCCTCTGGCCGCCTGAAGATTCCTCTTGGAGCTGGGCTCCGGGCCAGCCAGTGGCAATGCCCACCTTCTTCTGCTGCCTGAGCGAGGCAGAGGGGAGGGAAGGGGACGGAGGCCGGATGCGTCTCCGTTGCGCCTGGGGCTGCTCTGCTCTCTGATGGAATCCTTTGGCTTTTCGGCCAATTAACGGAGCTCCCCTCCACATAAAACCTCCTGTTCCCAATGATTTAGCAGAGCCTAAACACCCGGTATCTTGGGGGCAATCAAGCTGATGGAACTGCATGAACATTATAAATATTCAACATTTCACAGAGCAAATCCCCGTTTAAATAGATTTAAGCTGAATTATGACTTGTCTGAAAATTATCAGATTAGTTCCTATCAAAACGCTCTTCTCAAATTTAACTCCTTTTTTCCTCTCTCGATTACCTGGCAAGGGACCTGCAGAGGTAGCACCAGCTCAGTGTGTGTGTGTGTTTGTGTGTGTGGGTGTGTGTGTGTGTGAGTGGGTGGGGAATCCAAGGCTCGGTTTTGTTTTATTTTTGAAGAAGGAAGTTCATAAAACCAGAGCTCTTGTACAGAACGTTTGCAAAGGCGTGAAAACGGCTCTTTAAGGGCTCTTCTCAGATTTGGAAGGAGGGAGTCGGTTCTGGCAAGGAGGACCCGAACAGCTGGGCGTTGGTTGTGGTGTGTAGTTTCAGGTAACGCTCACATTTTTGCCTTCACGTGTCAGAAAGGGACCTGCAAATACTGGATCCCGCCCGTGGAGATTTCCAGAGTCTTCCTGGCAAAGCAACCCAGTTGCCCAGTTGCCAGCCTCACCACTCTTCCTACCCAATGGCGGTAGTGGTGACCTTTAAAAGGCAAAGGTGTTGAAGGAAGATGAGGGCAGAAGTTGGGCACAAGGTGGCTGTCGGTAATTTGCACCCATCTGCGCCCACCGGCCAACTGGAGACAGCGCCGGCTTCTCTGTAAGAGAGCCCGGTGGGGGCGCTTGTGTGACACCCCCCCCCCCCAAAACTGCTATGGGGTTAAGCGAGAAAGAGAGAGAAAGCCTTCTTCGCTGCAACGTGGTTTCACAGCCCTTGTTGTGGATTGTCTTCCGGGTGCAGGACGGGGCCCCTCGCCAGCAGAGGACCAGTGCAGACCCCCGGGGAGCTGAGGGTGCAGTCAGGAAAGGAAACCTGTTCAGAGGAGAGGAAGCGACAACTAGATTGAGCCCTTTGCTTTTCTGACGGGATGGAGACAATTTACGTTTGAGACTGGCAGGGAAGAGCTGCCAGACAACTTCCACAGGAGCTCTGGCTGATGAAAGGCAATTTGATTTTAAATTAGCATGATCGGCTACAAAATCCCCTTAAAATCAACGGTGCCCCCAGTTTGTTATTCTTATTAGACCGGCAGTTGCCAGAGCTCCCCGTTTTGCTCTCCCCTCTTCTCTTCCTGCTTCAGTCCTTCATTGCTCTGCCTTGTCTTGCAATTGGCGTTTGCTCAGAGGGTGTGAATGGGCCCCCGACTCTTCAAGTAGGTTTCCCTGGGCCTCCCCTGGATGGAGCCCTGACCCACTGCTCCTCCAGCAAAACCCTGTGGGGAGCTTGTGACTGACCTGCTGCTGCTGGGGGAGGCGAGGGGAGGGCAGCGAGGGCTCGGGAGTCGGCCTGGGGCGAAGTGGGCCCTCGCAGCATTGAAAGGAGCAGGTGGTTGTCGTGGTGCCAGGTGGAGCTTCTGGCAATCGTGAGGTTGGCCTTTCAGTGTGGAAGCAGCAGTAAAGCTGAAGTTTTGCCTCCTGAGAATGTCATGCGTTGCCCCATGCTCTCGTGGGCTTTCTGGGATTCTGGTTTAATTGAGCCTTGTAAAATATGGTTGACTGATTACCGTGTGGCATGAATCCAGATCATTACGGTTTGCTCCCTGAATCCTGGCTAAGCGAGCCACTTACGGCATATAGAAGAGGGCACGTTGATTTATGTACCGTGCTTAACCATGCTTTGCTTAATGCAATTAGCGGTGCTCGCGCCACGCTCAGAGGCAAAACCATGATCTCACACCTCGTGAGCACACTGAAGAAATCCACCTGGTGAGCTTTGGGAGCCCCCGGCAAGCGTTGGGCTGAGGGGCAGTCTTGGCAGGGCTGCGGCCATGATGCGATGCATTGGCTCCCTCTTGCACTGTCTGTGCGACCGTCTCGATGGCAACAAAGGTTAATAAATAGCTCTTCTTATGAACAGAAGAATTAATAACATTACCAAAGCAATTGAATCAGATCTGAAGGAGGAGGAGGAGTAAATTAAATGCTTTGCGGCTAATGGGTGCCAGATGTCCCTGGGAACAGTCAATTCCAATAATGTTCTGGATTCTGCTAATTCCAAATTAGGGAGGTGACCCAATAATCCCAGGGGAGCAAAATCCGGTGGCTCCAAGCAAGATATTGGATTGGGGAATGCATCTCAATCCAGTCTCTCTCACCAGGAGAGAGAGATGGAAAGATTTGGGCAGGAGAAGGCGGTTCCCAGCACCTGGAGCAAATGCTTGAAGGGAGGATAAAGGGGATTTTTCTTTTCTGTGTAATTTGTTCGAACTTGGACAAGATATTTTGTCATTGGCTGATCTTTCCGACTCCTGCCTTGTCTTGTTCACTCAGCAAATTCTGTCAAGCCAGGATGCTTTTATTGATTCCCCATCACCAGAGTGGTGTAATGTCAAGATTATAAAAATCAGAAGGAAGAAGATCTGAGTGGCCCTCAGGAGAAAAGTGGGCACTGCAGGAGAGTTCATCAGAGGAGCCAAGAAAGAGAGGGGACTTGGGGAGGGGAAGCCCTTCAACTGCTTCCTCCCCTTCCCGATTGGCACTTCAAGGACGCACAAGACACACCAGCTCAGTTTTAAAGGAGGACCATGGAGGTAACGCTCCTGCCCTAGGCCCTGGATCAAAAGCAGGCTCCATTCAAGGCCAGGAGTGAGGAGCCGTAATGGCCGAGGGTCTTCTCCAGTCAATATTTTCTGAAACTCTGAATGCTGGACTGGCAGGCAGGGTCCATACTTGAGCGAGTTTCAGGGCCACACCTCTGCCCTTCCAAATGCAGGAGATGACCTTCAACACTGGATGGCAAGAAGAAGTTTGATTCTGCACGTCTGTTCAAATGTCCAGGAGTGCCACTGCCACTTTCTGTTCCAACAAGGTTGGAATTGTGAGAGCGCTCAACTGGCATGTTCATGCAACATGCAAAATTAGGAACGGTTATAACTACTACTACTACTACTGCTACTGCTACTACTGCTACTATTACTACCACCACCACCACTAATCTCCGATAGTAGCTATGTCAATGAGATTAAGCCTTTCCAGAACCTTAGGAGAAGTTGGCGTCATTCAGTGGTGCTCAAGACAACGAGACCCAGTGACATCTGGAGCTCATCAACTTTGCATTCTCTGCATAAACCGAGTTAAACTAATTCTTATTGTTTGGCTTCTCTCAAAGCAGGACCCCAATCTGTATTTGGGAGGGCACAATGAACTGCTAGGAATCACCTTGAGGATGGCTATGCAAATGAAAAGCAGGCAGTTTTAGAAGTAGAAAAGGATTTGGGGAATCTTTGGGCAGCCAGAGGCCTTTGTGGTTGAGTTGTGCGTTGAATGACAAAGTCCTGGGAAGAGAAGCACCACGGACAGCTCTTTTGTTGCAAGATGTTGCAGAGACTGTACATTATTAGCCCTAGTAGCAAAGATGATGTGTAGGGAGGGGAGGGGAGGGGGCAGAGTGGGGAGAATCACACATTATCTTTCCCCAGGTGAAAATATAGGCTTGTGTGGGATGCTTGGCTTACAGTGGGCTTTGTTTGAGTTGGCTTCCATGTCATCAGATGTAGCAGTTTATGAATCATAGTCCCCTTCCTATGGTTCACTCAAGAATCTGTGGTTTAGGAAACCTCCCTCATTCAGCAGCTGTGCGAAGGCAACTCCTGTGCTCTGAATGAGAGTCTTCCTTCTCATGCGGGATGGAGAAGTGAGAGACAGCAGATTTCCTTTTCTTGGCTTGTCAGCGGAGTTGCCCTTGATTAAGAAGTCAAAGAACGAATCGGTCTTCGTTTCCAGGATCAGGTGAAGCTTAGAAATAAATATTTTGTGGGAAATAGATTTTTCCTTTTTTGTTTCTCAATTGGTGTGAGAAGATATGGCTCGGAGCCAGAAGACCAAAGCCTTTGAGTGACTTTGCAGCTGCTGCTGGGTAGAAGGCCTCTTCACCACAGATTGCCTTCAAGAGCTTCCCTGATATGCGGTCTTCCAGATGGATTGGATTCCAACTCCCATGATTCCCAGCAGAGGCTATTCTGGTTGGAAGTCAGGGGAGGTGAAATCCGAAGCTGTTGGAAGGGCATCTGCTTAGGGAAGGATGATTCACAGAAGGCCATTTTTAGGGAGATCCCCCATGCCCTAATTTATACCGCAGAAGGCAGATTTTGAGCACCATTTCTCAGCCACGCATTTCGAAGCAACTCTTACACCTACGTAAGCTGGAGAATGTCGTTTGCAAATTGTGGGCGTATAACATCTGAATTTTAAATGCGGCCACCAGAGACCAAGGATTTGAGGAGAGTAAGCTGTGAACTCAGTGGCCGATGGCCTCGGTGGCCCCTCTCTCTCTCTGCTTCTCCCCTTCAGGAGCCCAGCTGTTTTCTCCTCTGGCTGAAACCAGAGGCCTCTCTTGACCTTACAGGAGACTGACCGCTCTCAATTCCCCTGGCACCGCACAAGGGCCGGGCTGGGTTTTGGGTCACTAGGGCTGATCCAGTGAATTATTTCCCCATCGCTGCTGGTAACAGGGTGCTATCCTGGATCGCTTCATGCTGTTCCATGTTGTAATAACACTTAGAAGTTTGGTGACCTTGTTAGAATTCGGAGTGTTGGGGAGGGACCGGTGTTTCCCCAGAGGCCATAAATTACAGCTCCAGCAGTTTGGGAAACGCTAGGCTAATCCCAGTAGAGACCTCTTCTTGAATAGACTCATGAGCTTCAAAGGCACAGTGGTGAGCGCTCGGCACAAAACCTCCTGACATTTAGGGGAGCGTTTCTTTCAAGGCTCTTTGTAAGAAACAACATTTGAGAATACTGTACTAACCTGCACAATTATAGCACGGCCTCAAATGGCCCGCAACAGGAAAGGCCAACAAGAATAGACCTTCTCATAGCAGAGCTCCTGGGGAAAATGGAGCTCGGCAATAGAGGCTCTCTTAAGAAGGACCTTCTCTTGGATAGGGCCAAATCCATGGCAAGTGGAGAGTCGGGTAGCAGATTTTTCTGCAGGCGATTCCGAGGCTTGGAGAAGGTCTCAGGGTTGCCGGCAACTTTGGCGGTGTGATGCTTCTAGGCCGTTTCCAGGGACGTGATGCTTATTGCCAACACAAAGTGCACCAACCGGTGGGTCATGCAAAGAAAACCAAATATGCAAACTACCGATGGATTGGCTGTCCTTTGAGGGCTATATAATTTTCTTTGAATGCTGAGCCTCCTCTGTTATTATCCTTGGTCATTGCTCAAGTTTCTTTCTCTTGTAATCAAAATATTGTCATCCTAGCATTTATTTAACCAAGACAGGATGTGCTGTGTGATTTAGTACCCTTTTATTTTTTCTTTCTTTCCTTCCTTCCTTCCTTCCTTCCTTCCTTCCTTCCTTCCTTCCTTCCTTCCTTCCTTCCTTCCTTCTTTCTTTC
>JANHFL010003080.1:34747-61269 GCA_032468155.1 Oxyrhabdium leporinum
CAGAACTGGTCTCCTTTTCCCAACCGCCCCCCCCCCCCCGGTATCAACATTTTCATTCCAGTCCTCCTCCCCCTGCCGTGCCCCCATTCCTTATCCTGTCTTAGTTCCTGCCCTGGGCTTCTCACGGGCTACCTGGAGAAATTAACCTTGGGGGGTGACGAGCATCTCTGGACAGCCTCCCCTTCTCCGTCTTTGCTTCTGGCTGCCCTGCCAGGCCCTGCTGACTCGCTGAGAAGTCTCGGCTGATGGGCGAGACGTCTGCCAGCGGCCTTCAGCCCCAGGGCTGCTGTGGAGCGAGCGATGCCTTGAGGGAAACGTCATTGGGAAGACAGGCCCGGCAGGCAGGAAGTGTTTTGCCAGAAGAGCAGTGCAAAAAGGAGGCTTTTGAGGGTGGGAGGGAGGAGCCGCCTGCTGGGTTGGTTCATGGCCGCGCTCCTTCCCTCTAAATCAGGGGCTGCATAGCCACAGGCTGGGCTGGGGAGCTGGTGGTCCTTCTACCTCCCCTCCTTCCCCCGTTAGCGCTCTGCCTTGCACTCCAGCTCCCATGAGCCTTTGCTAGCCGAGCCGAGGCATGGGACCGTGATTGTTGAGATCTAAAGCCTCTGGAAGTTATTCGGGTGCCCCCTCTGCCTGCCCAGGTTTTCTTCCTTTTGGCTCAATTCATTTCAATTTAGACGCCCAGAAAGCACCTACTGGGGACTTCCCAGGTGGGGAAATGTCCCAGGAGCTCCCGCAGAGTGCAAAGTAGCCTTGGAGAAGCTTCTGAGGTGGCTGGAAGAAAGCCAGAAAGATGTCTAGCGATCGACGTGGCCAGCGGCAACAGGATAGTCGAGGTGGCAAATTTATGTATGCCATTGTTGAAGGGAAAGTCGGAACCACGAACCGAGGCAAACTTGACGTTTTCGGAGCAGGAATGAGAAATCTGAGCTTTGACGTTCTAGGAATCATTGGACTAAAAAGACTGGAATTCGTTACCTCCTCTCGGAGGAGAAGCAGATCTTGTGCTGTGGACAAAATCACCAAAGAGGAAACGGAGCCCCCATCACTAACGGCAACGGGCATTTCCAAGTCAATGCTTGGACCCCGAAGGACAGACTGACCCCATTCGGAGTCCAAAGCAAGCCTTCGTCTGATGGTGACCCAAATCCCACCACCGTTGAAGAAGAAGGCAAAGCTGACCGGCTCTATGGCAAACTGCCACATTTGTGGACACGAGACCATAAATAGATAAACGTGGACGTGAATAGCAAGTATCTACTTATCACGGTTCAAAGTTGGCAATAGGCAGCATTGGAATAATGAGAAACCGTGCTGCGCCACAGGAGACAGGCTCAGAAGGAAATAAATAGCCAGCACCTTCATTGGATGGATGACACCAAGATGAAACTGCTATTTACTCAGCAGACAGAGATGGAGAAACTCCGCCTAGTTGCCCCAAAGAAGGACAACTTGGTCTGGCTCAGATCAGAAGCTCCTGGCCAAGCAGGAGACGGGTGAACACTTAGATCTCGTAGGCGGCTGGGTGCCTTTGGGCACCACTGAGATGAGTGAAGATCATCTGCTCTGGCCGTCTCTCAACTTCATCCTCCCCCCTCCCTCCACCCGGCCAGCAAAATGTGGACCATGATGGCTAAGAGGATGCAAACTCATTTGGGTGAAGACTTTCTGTCTTTGGATGCGGAGAGAGGACATTCGTAGCCTGGTTTCTTTTAAGGATAAGCGCCTTGAGGTCTAAAGTGTCCAATGCATGGGCTGAGGAGCAAGGACTCTCTCGCCCCGTCCCCAGATCTTAAAAAGGATTAACTCTGCACCCCCAGTCTGAGGCCCAAGCCTTATTATCACCCCATCTTTCACTCGCCTTATTTTTATGTCTAGGTAACCAAGGAGATGGAGCATTCTGGTTATTTTATAGTAAGCAATGGGGAGAATTTTAATTGTTCCTTACACTTTTAGAGTTCCCAGACCTGCATTTGCTGAAATAGGATATTAGTCTCCCCCACCCCTCCTGCCATGTTATCAGCAGAGCGTAATGCGAGTTGGTTAGGAAAAGGCGTTCTGTTTTTGAAGGAATGCATAGCTTTGCTATTTATTTATTTAAAAAAAAAAATCTGTTAACTGACATGCTCAGCGCTTTGAGGACTCTGAAACGTCAAGTGTGAAGGTGAAAGAGAAAGCGCTCCGAGATTGATTTGAGGCCTTTGCGGGGCGGCTTCTGCTCGCTCATAGTTCGTGCGTCAATGTGCGTCTCCAGCCTGGCATCGCTTCATCTGCCAAACTGCAGAGCCAGAGCAGCAGGTGGCCGTCCGGCTAAACTTGCAAATCGCTAGCAGCAAGGGTTGCTTACACCTGCTGGGTTTTCGGTTGCCCTTTCCCATGCTTGGCTATTCTTCCCACGTTGCCGCTTTGCTTCCGGCTTGCACGTCCGAGGGCCTTGACATCCTCCGGATCCCTGGCGGTGGGCGATTCCCAGGGCACGGGAAAGGAGCGAGCGGCCTTCGGCCAGGCATCGTAGCTGGGGGGAGGGGGGGGCGTTAGGGAAGGAGGGCTCCCGCTCCTGGGGAGGAGGCTTTGCGTTTGATGAACGAAGTGAGCAGACGCCTCTCGGCCCGCCCACTCCCACTTCGCGGACGTAATCATGTTTTCATTTCCTGCTCTGGAGATCGTGATGGAAGGTGATGGTTGGAGGTTCTTATCTGAACCAGGAGTGCACATTATCTAAATACTTTTGTAGCTGCAGTTACTCCTTATCGTCTTGCGCTTTTGAGTTAGGCCAAGTTCTAAGAGTCACGTGGGTTTAAAGCTGGTTTATACGATAAGACCCATCGGTGGAGAAAGAGATCCGGGGCACAATTGGCCACTTCCAATTTCAGCGTTAGAAGTTGGTTTGGATCACAAAGAATCAGTCCCTGCTCACTCGTATTGGAGCTCAACCAGGTTATGCTTTCAAGGCCAACCCAACATTTCTGCGGTGTTGAACGTCTTTCCCACCTCAGAGTCAGGCCGGGATGCAGTGTTGGATCTTATGATATCCTTGTGCTCCTTCTGCTTATCTGAATAGCATATCTGCAGATACAAATCTTGCCCAGTGGCACCCTACACATCCAAACCAGTTCCTCCCACTTACTTCCACCACCGCTCTGCCACCCCCTTAAAAATTATGCATATTTTGAAGTTATAAAATCTCCTGACACTCTAGATTTTTTTCTCTTTCTGTGTAAGAGATGATATCATCAGCTTTAGTCAAAGGATACCATGCTGGTAGTTTCATTTCACAGTTGAATTTCTTTAATTACCTTGGAAGGTGAATATTTTTCCTGTTCAGTTTTTGCCATCAAGCAGCAAAAACTGCTTGGATGCAAAGAGCAAGGAATTTTTGTGATTGAAATCTTTTTTTAAAATGTGGTGCTATTTTTGTCTGCAGAAAGGATGATAAAAGGCACTAAAGAAAAGCGTAGTAGAAGACCATACTTTTCAGAAGAATTCCTATCCTATGGCTTCAAATAATAGCTAAATATACAGTTGTAAATGTGCTATTTTGAAATGCAATCCTGGAGCATATAGATAGAACAACTATAAAATGTAACATTCATTTAATTTCTCCAATGAGTAGTCAACGGGAAGTAAATATGATTCAAATGGACCTTTAGGTGTAGTTTTGCTTTCACCAGAACTATTCTGTGGCTTATTTTAATCTGAAGCAGAATAATTTGGGGTGGGTGAAGAATACCTCTCTATTTAATTAAACAGTTTTGTAGAGAGGTGAGAATCATGCAGTCACGGGAATCCTGTTTTTCTTCTTTCTTTGTCTGTTTTGTGAGCGGATTTGACAATGTTCCTCTGGCTTTTGAATTTATATCTTCTTTCTGCCACCTGGAGCTCCTCCAAATGCTGTGGTTGGGCATTCATTGTTTTGCTTTTCCCCTCCCAGCCTTCGGAAGGCAGTTTCAGAAATTCATACGAGAGCGATAAGGTTTTTGCATGCCGAACATGCCCATTTTCTGGTACACAAAGTTCCAACCGGCTAATTTGTCAACTTCCAAGATTTACAACCTAATTTCAAAGAAGTTTCGAACTTAAGAAATAATTACAGAGCTGGGAAGCCACTTCCACTCCCATTCCTTAAAGTTTCATTTCAGCTAAAATAGGCTTCCAAGTCCTGTTGTATTCAGAATGTTCCATTTGCTTTCCGCCTTCTGTTCGAGGGGTGTTCTCCTCGGCTTTGGATGAGGGAGCCTACGTGCTGAGGGTACATTGTGCACAAAATGTCTGTGCCTAGGCCTAGAATTGCTGATGCAGGAGAAACATCAACACGGGAGACTTTGCCTTGGTATCCACTTGCTTCGTGCAAATGAGGAGATGACTTTCCCAAAGGGCAAGATGGGATGGTCCACCTCCCAGCCTCCGTTGCCTTCTTGTAAAAAAGGCATTTTGTGGAAATGACTGCATGTTACTTTGCTGTAATTGTTTAAGCGGTTGTGGTCTTCTCTCCCAGTTTCAACGCACCGTGGGATTATTTTTATACCTAAATCTTTCTTGTATCCCATTTTTGATGGATTATATTTAGCCTCAAGAGGATGAATCTTTCAGAACTGCTCTTGTCCTTTACTTACACAGATTGATACTTGACATGATCGGAGTTTGATGGCCCTTTTAGAACTAAAGATCCAAAGGCCAACTTCTTAAGAGTTGGGGGTCTTCTAGACATGGACTCCCTTCAACCTTCTTAAGATCTTAACTGTCTGGTAACAAGTGTTCTTATATCATAGCTGGATAATTCTCTTGTATCCCAGATTGTGAGGATTGGACCCTCAGCCTCTTGCTTGATGATTTGGGGTGTCAGAATTATTCCTCTTAATTCCACTGAGTTTCTTCCATTTCCAGTATCAAATACAAGGACTCGTTTCCACACTGACTGATTTTTTTTTTTAAAAAACACATTCCTGTGATTATTCTGGCTGGAAGTGCTGGATTAACTCAACATATCTGAAGGGAATCAAGTCTTGGAAATCTGTTACAAGGCATATTGGCCAAATTGAAAAGGACTTCTTTAATATTTCCACTTGTTCCAACGCCAGCGATGAGCAAGAGTGTCTCTGAAGGACCATCCCTAGAAAAACCTTCCCAAGTGGTTCTGTTTCAACTGCTATCTTGGGTTTGTTTATTCCTTTAATGTGATTGAGTTTCAGCCAGCGAAGTTATTTGATTGCCTGAAGGAACTTGGAGGGCAGAGTGTGTCCTTCTAAAGAAAACCTTAGAAAGTTCTCCAGTGGGCAAAACACAAAACATTGAGCTGGGCGTCAAGCATTTCAGACCAGAAGAATAACTTGTAAACTTTCTTAAATAGGCTTTTAAGAAAACCTATTTGGCTTTTAGGTTTCCCTCTTTTCACATTAATTATAAAGGACAGGCATTCCCCAAGCTCTTGTGCTCGCTGATTAGCAAGAGCCGGGCAGAATTTTCGTGGTAGGCAAGAGACATTGCAGGGCAGCGGCAGGAACAAACCAAGGGCAAGAGGAAGATCTGAAGAAGTAGAAGTCAAGAATTGCCCTTGTAGACAGTTTGGATGTTGATCCCACCAAAGAGGCAGATTGTCGAGAGTTTTACACAAATGCACAATAATGTGCATTACGTTTCCTATGAGCTTTTAGTCCAGTATGTTCTACTGCTAACGTCCTCAACTTGGTGATCTCTTCTGGGTTGGCCTAAGTCCAAAACTCCCAGCAGTCCAGCTAATAGGACCATTAGACTGGCAATTTGGGGGGATTGATGACTTGACAAGGGCTACCAAAGGAGTGGAAGAGGCTTTGAGGTAGCCATAGTTAGACAGTGAAAGCTACATGAGGTACAAATGCAACTGCTTTGGTCTCTGTGTGCTTGCGAGGAGGGGGAGAGAAGACGAGACGTTCTTCGCTCAAAGGAGGTCATGGTTCCTCCAGGCACAGGAATTTTCTTATCACCTGGGTGGCACCTGGGAATTTGCAGCTTTGCTTTTCAACCACCTGGGAGTGCAACCTCTGCGGCTAGGAGAGCTCATTAGTGCAACTTGATATCTCCCCTCAGGCTAATTAACAGCCTGTCAAAAGCCCAGGTCTTATGGCAGAGTGAGAGTATGATGTAAGAGGTGGTGCTACTACCGTCATTTCAAATTGGCACCACTGGGAGAAACATCCCCAAACGAATCTTTGCTGAGATGATAACATTTGCTTCCAAGGGAGAAATCATCACCATTGGTGTTCAGGCATTCCCGAAGTGGAGTGCCCTTTGAGAAGACTGCAAGGCGTTTTTGGTAGCTCCCAATTATCCTCTAGTCAGGACATTATCTAGAATAATTTTTAAAACTTTTCCTGCCCATCACTCCATGACCAGAAGATCCCTCCTGAGTGGAGGTGCTGGAACGAGATCTTCCATCCAAGTGCAAACGAGGACTTGACCTTTCAGAGGTGACTTTGGGCTGGTTCTCCACTTGTGCCAGGAAATCCAGTGATTTCTCCAATGGACAGCAGGCTTTCTCCAGAATTTTGAGCAGAGAGAAGGAGAGAGAGAGTCTTCTTCTTGCCTGCCTACCTGACATCCACTTCTCCAGAGAGATTCTGCAACTGGACCTGAGTCTTTCTCCACACACGTCTTGCTCATTTGAGATCCTCCTCTTGGGCCACTTTTGGTGGTAAAGGAAGCTTAAAGCTCCATGTTTTTGAGGACTGAAGAGACCCCAGGAATTGATGGATCAGTGATCAAGTTGTTCTTCGCTGCAGGCTGTTCAAATCCATCCACTTAGTCTGTTTATCTTCTATGTATTTTGCAAAGACTATATTGTGTGGCCAGATTTTGCAGGAATAGGGCTCCTTGCAGGGAGCAAGTCAGTTGAATCTCCTTTCTCCTAATCTGCAAGCCTCTCCCTTCTCGAGGGTTTTCTTGATGAAGGTTGAGGGCTCCCACCTGCTTTGCATCAAGGATTTCATTGGCATTTCCTGCCACAAGACGAGAGGGACACGAGGGTCATAACTCACTCCGATTCTCCCTTCAGTCTGCTGAATCCCATTAGCTGCGTTTACATTTACTGCCTCAGATTATCGTCGTAGCTGTTTCCTTAATTTTATTACTGCACACCACAATTTTCTTTAGGGCTGTTTTTGAAATTGGCCGCTCTCCTGAAGTCTCGTAATTCTTCCATTCCTTTGTGCCTGGGACTTCTTGTGAATCTCCAAGGGGACTTGGGGCAAAAGGGGACAACGGAATAGTAATTGAATAAGATAGTGCCTGACACCCCCACCTAGAGGCCCAGAAGCATGGTCTTCCCAGGGCTCTGCGTTCAGCCCCCCCAACCAAATCGGGTGGTCAAGATCTGAGGTAGAACCAGGAAGCTTCTCCTCGCAGACTTAACAGGATTCCGCCCCACCTGGGAGCAGGAAATAAAATGTCTTGACTTAGAACCCAAGTCCTGTTGAGGGACATAATCATCCATATCGTTTTCTTGGTGGTAATACGGTAAGGCAAAGATGTCCAACCTTAGCCACTTTAAAATTTGTGGACTTCAATTCAGGGAGCTGAAATCCACAGGTCTGAAAGTGGCTAAGGCTGGACTCCCCTGCTCTAAGGGATGTTCCTCAGCCTTCTTCCAGATGTTTTCAGCTTCCCAATCTAAACCCACGGTCCTAGGTGGGGCAGCTTCCCGTTTCCTGACTTGGCCTGCCTCAAAGGGCTGGCAGTTGGGCTCTTCCTTCCGGGTGATCAAGGCTCCTTATTGGAGCTGATAGATTGGACTGGGCCTGTTTTGTAGAAACTGCACCCTTCTCCCCACCCACAAAAATATTCTCCAAGACATATGGTATCTTTACTGGGTTGCACTGTGTGTGTGTGTGTGTGTGTGTATGTGTGTGTGTGTTGTGTGTGTGTGTGTTTAACTGCCAAATATAACCATGGCAAGGAGTGCAACAACTCTCCCCAAAAAAACCAGGCTGGGTGTGAAGGCCAGGTGGTTGTGCATAATTTTTCTCATCTTTCAGAAAAGGTGACGATTTGTACAGAAGCCTTAAAACCGACTTCTCCTACTTGCTTTGCAGGAGGGGGCTGTTCAGCGCGCAGCCCCCTTCTCAGCCCAGCTGGACCTGGTCGGCAGGGTCTTCTTACCTTCTCCTTGCCATGCTGCTTTAGGGAGACGGTTGTCTCTCGATCTGCTGCCCCCACTCGTTTGTAGAAGCCTCCCTCCCCAAGGTTGGAACGCGGTGACCTGGAGTTTGGATTTCTTGGCCTGTAATCCTTCGCAAGGGAATTGGAAAGTGTGGGGGGGGGGAAGAGTCTCTGAGGGGGAACAGTATTTTAGGCAATGCTCTCTTGCAGGCTGAGCTGCTATAAAACCTGCCCTTTGATTGCATCCTACTTCTAGTGCGGTCTTCTGCAACCCAGCTCTGCCCAGATGCAATGGGCTACAAGGCCCATCATCCTTAGTCCAGGTTCGTTGTGTCCCGGGGGCCAGCCTGGGGAAGATGCCTCCCCTAGAAAGTGCCAAGCTCCAAAATGGGTTCTCATTCCCCCTCCTAGCCTTCCTTCTCCACTGAAATTCTTAAATTGTCTCCCTCCAAGAAGGCGGGGGAGGTGGATTTAATTCAGGCAGATGTTTGCACTTGGAAGAGAACTTCCCAGTCGTAGAAGGCAGGAGATGCCAACACGTTTGTTCTTTCAGGACTGTGAATTATTTACTGTCTGTGGATTGAAACGGCCGCACCAGAGTCCCTTCCTTGCGGAAGCCAAACAGATACATGTCTGCTTGGAAATTAGAAATCAGGAGTGGCGTAGAGTTGGGTTGGGTCTTCTCTAAATTTTTCCCTTTCACCTCTTTGATGGGAAAGGAAGAAGGCTTTTAATTACATTTGCACCCCCCCCCTTCATAGACTGGGTCTGCCCTGAAGCTTTGGGGGTGGCCTGGTGGGGCAGGAGGGCAGGCGTTGGGGCCAGGGGTCTGCAAGCGGGGGCAGTTCGAGGCCCACCTTCCTCTCCCTTTAGAGGTGTCCATATTTAAGAAGCTAAGAGCTGAAGTGCAAAGCTGCAACTGCTCCCCCAGGTAGGAAACTATCTGATCTTCTCTTCAGTCCCTGCCTGACCACCCGGGGCGCCAACTGGAAATGCTCGGTTTTCCTCTGAAGGCCATCCTTGATATGACTTGCTTAGAAAACAAACGTGGGTATTTATGTATCGGTGATGAAACACAGCAGCGATCTGCAACGTTATTGGATTTCGTTTTGAAATGGCATCTAAGAAATAGTTTTTAGACATTTGGGCTCAATTCTGAAGTCCAGATGTGGAGACTCCAGGCAGCTGTGTGGACAGCACAGTGGATCTCTCAACTGGCTCCAAGAAGCTGCTCCTGGTCGAAGCCCTTTATGAACTCCAGCCTCTCACGCAAATCCTCCTCAGTCTATTCTTCCCCGCCGTATGAGTCCCACTCTTACAATTATCTCTGCTTAAATATCGGTGCCTGGTTTTCTGGCTAATTAGCGGGACCTTTTCTTCAAGGGCTCGGAGTTTTTCTCCGTGTAACAGAAAACCAGCTGGTGCTTTAAGCAAGGCTTTGGATCGAGCCTCGCACTCGGGCGTGTGGACGGTCCTTGGACGCGGCTGTCTTTCATGGGCCTGGAGATCTGGCTGTGTGAATTGTGCAGGGCTGCAACCCCAACAAGTGTTCGATGGAGGTTCCCACCACCTCTTTGCTGGTTGAAGACACAGTAGAAAGGAAGTGGTTGCAAGGGTTGTGCATCCATCAAGAAGTTTCCACCTACTAGCTTTTGCGAAAGAAGCTTGGGAAAATGAGGTGGTGGCCGCTGCATGGCGCCTTCCAAAGTCAAATGAAATTCACGTTCAAGCGATTTCCTTAAATGGAACTGCAATGCAAATTCAGGCACTAAAGGGAAAACGGGCCCTCAAAGGGCAGCCGTTTGTCGAAATGAAAGATTATTGTGCTGGCGCATTTGCTTCTTTAGCCTCTATTTTAATTTCTCAGGCCCTCACATTCGGAACCCGGGTGGCGGAATTTAATTAAGCAAATTGGTTTGTTGAGCTAGGCCTTCACGGATCTGGTCTAGGATGCCTGTTGACTTCTGCTGAAGTCAGACCAGAGGACCAATGGTTCAGAAACAGCCAAGAGAGTTCCTTCCCTGGGCTCATCCGGGGCTGAGTTTCTGAATGTGGGGCAGGCGGATGGAATAATCTCGGCTCAGCTGGAGGAGAGAAAAGCTTTGGACGTAACAGAAGAACGTCCTGTAGATTCTCCGGGATCTTCGTCCAGCCGAGAGAATTTGCTGGAGCCACAGATCTGTCTTCTTCCTCGAGGCCTGAGATTCCTTCAAAGAGTTTCCTGAAACAGTAGCTCTAGCACAGGATACAGGATCGCCCCAGGCCTTAAAATGTTGGGTTCGGGTTCCGGGGCCAGGTGACCAGCAAGCAGGTTTCTGTGCCAAAAGAGGCCCCGGCTGGTTATCAAAGCACAGTAAATAAAGACTTTGAGCGACGCATGATTCACCCGGGAGAGAAAGGGTCCTCCGTCCTGCAGGGCTAAGGAGGTACAGATCAGCTCTGATCCAATTCCAGCTGTTGATTGGATCTCATCTGACAGTTCAGACTGAATTCAGAAAACCCAGTCGATTTGATTTGACGCTTTGATTCAGAGTGTCAAGCCGGGTTGATTCAATTTTCCCAATCGATTCCAAAGCAGCTGATTTGATTATTCAGACTAAACACTTAATCCCTTTCTGAGATTCAATCAGAGCAATTGCCACATCGAAGGTAATCTCTGCTGGCTCCAGGAATCCTGCCTGGCCACCCCTCAGCCCACGGCTTTTGGGGCAGGGGGCTCATGTCTCCTGGACTTCAGGCACTCCAGGAAGAGCAGACGGGTGGGTCTCTCGCAGGCCTGCAGGGCAGAGGGGCTTAAAGCGGGGGGGGGCAGACTAACCCCCCCATTCTTCCTTAGGATCTGGCCCTGCACCCTCAAGGAAATGCAGAAGAAAGGGAGAGAGACTTGCTACTCCCACTCTGGGCTTGTCTCCCTTGGGCCAGAAGGGCCCCTCCCCGTGCTTTATGCAGCCTCTGCCCCCTTCCTCTTTTCTGGCTTGCTTTCTCTCTACACCCACTTAATTCTTCAGGGATCACAGCGAGTTCCAGATTTGGCTTTCACAAGACAGCAGGAGAGGTCATTCAGTTTCTGTCACGTTGGGTTTTTTCCTGTAGCACTTCCTAAACCCTTGCTGCCGTGTGTTTGTGTGCATGTGGGGGTGCTCTGCACAAACGGTGTGATGGTGCAGCTGAAAAGCAGAAACCACAGCAGCAGCCCAGGTGGTAGTCAGGTTATTGTAGGCCTGAGGCTCTCCATCCATCCATCCATCCATCCACCCACCTGTCCCATTTCTTCATCCCAGGTATGCAGCTGGCTGTCTCCCATCCGTGATTTGCAAGCCAGCCCAGCAGGATAGGAAGAGGGAAACCTTCGGGGGCTGGGATGAATATTAATGCCCAGGGAGATGGAAGGAGAAAGTGGGATCTCTCCATGGAGAAAACTAGTTGGTGATTAATCATCTGCTGTAACTTGTAACTGCAGAAACCAAAGCAATCAGCGGAATGTGAAAGAATCATCAAGGAAAGAAAAGCGTTAGAATAATATCTTTCTTTCGGTAGCAGGGAAGGGTAACTCCCCAACCCTTCTCTCGATCGCTCTGCGCTTCATCTTGCTACGGGGTGGGGCTCCCTCGTGAAGGGGGCGCGTCCACCAAAGTCCGATCTCTCCTTGTGGCCCGAATGCCTCTCCCTCCTCCCGCGGCGCCTTCGTTCGCCTTCGTTCGTATGCACCTCCCGTCTTCCAGCAGGATGCGAGTGTCTCTTTGCCTGTCAGCCTCATGTCAGCCCTGACTCATTTTGCTACCATCTGGGCGTTGAAGCTCGTCTCAATTCTCCTCCTGCCTCCTCGTCGCCCTTCTTTCTAGAGGCAGGGACGGTCCTTCGGCCCCACCGTAGAGATTGCAAAGCGATTGCCACGCTACGAATTCCTAGCGGGGAAGCCAAGAGTCTGCCAGTCGGTGATGCCCAGTGCCCGCTCTCCCAGAGAGCCTCGGGGGCTGAGTAATTCCCCCACACCTCCATTTTGAGGAACGAAAGAGAAGGAGAGCCATCAGGACCACAGTAGGAGAAGGAAGGAGACCTGGGTCACAAAGTATCCGTGAGGTGGATGTCCAGTACTTCCCTTTCAGCTTCCTCTACCCGTCTTTGGTGTGTTTTCCCGTCCCTTGGATGAGGGCCTCCTCTGAAGGAAAGTGGGGCAGTCAACAGCAGGTGTTGGGGGTGCAGCGGTGATGAGAGATCAGGTCCTGGTTGGAGGAGAACATCCTGGAATCAAAGCAAGATCCACCTCCCAGCTCTCCCTGGGGTAACCTCTCCATCTTGTCCCCCAGTAATCTTCAGCTGTAAGAAACCTTCAGACGTGGTCTCTCCTTCCATCATGCATTTTCTCTAAATCTTCCAGAAGTGGAAGAGGCAGATATTTTCTCTTCGTGCATGATTAATAACTGGGAGCAGAGAACATCTCGTTTTATGCAGACGCTCCTTATCTGAATTCATGTAGAAGCTCTCTTGAGGCCAGAGAGGTTAATTTTTAGCAGCAGGATGCCACAATGTTAGAAATTTATTAAGAGAGGGAACAGAGCGAGTAGGCGGAAGAGGCGATTTCTTTTGAAGGAAACGATAAACTCTGCAGTGACTGGGTGATCCAATTCGGGGGGGGGGGGAGGAGAACACACACGGTGTAATAGGGATCCATCTTCTTCCCTTGATCTGAAGATCTATTCTAGAAGATCACACGATCTCTCCCATTTCTGCAGAACCACGGTAGCCAGGGAACAGTGCCTCTGGAATGGAGTGGCTTCCTTCTCTAAAGATTTGCTCTCCGAATGTCCAGCGTGTTGTGTTTTGACCTCAGCTCTCTGATAGGAGCTGGTCTGCCCCCCCCCTGGTTCTTTTTGCCCTGGGGGAGCCTGACCCAGGAAGCTAAGCTGAGAGACAGAAAGGGGATGGGTTGGTCCGGTCTCTTCCAAATATTGTGTCACAAAATCACAGATGCTTTTATAAATGCATATTTGAGAAGAAATACATTCACACATCCTCCTTTAAATGGAAGCGATGGACCTGTGAACTTCTGGGAAGGTGACACAGCATATGAAACTGGCAACTTGATGGACAAGTGACCCATTTTCTCCACTTATATGAGACTCGAGTATTCGCCAGGTAAAGCTGTACGAGGAATTTTTTTTTTACCAAGGTTTCAAGTGCTGAGATTAACAATTTAAGCATCTCCGAGTCTCCTTGACTTCGCGATGAGAAAGTTGAGAATCGGGTGGTGCCAAGCTGGGCGGAACTGCATCCGCGCATTTGCTCCGATGGAGCTCCAATGACCCTTTGCGATATCCAAGAAATGACGCCGTGGCTTTTTCAGTAGCAGGAGCTTTCCCGCCCCTCCCCACGTGAGTGGGGGAGAATTAGCATGCAGCTTGCCGGTGCAGCCAGCCTCAGGAGAAGACAGAAATGGAGATTAATTATCAAAAGTGAGAGCTGCGAAAGCAATATTGTCTTGAAACCTTGAGGGAGAACCTTTATCAACGATGCCAAAGGAAACGGCGAGTGATCAATCAGGAGGCCGTTTGTTAATCTTGGAAAGAGGAGTAGCAATATATTGGGAATTCTGGACTTGTGGAGATAAATGTACTCGGTATAAGAATATCAGTTCTTGGCCAATGTTGCTTTTATAGATTCCAGAACATTCTTTGCTTATCTTTTCCCCCCCTGGCCCGATGGGGCTGATGAAGAAGGCTCTAGGCTAGCTTCTCATTGGCAGATAGATAATAATTCTTCAAATATCAAATTAGTCTCTTGTTTGTAGGCTGTATCATAATAGTAGTGCTTTCTGGATAGTCTAATGCAGTGTTTCTCAATCTTGGCCACTTTCAGATGTATGGACTTCAGCTCCCAGCATTCCCCAGCCAACGTCTCCATGTTGGCTAGGGAATTCTGGGAGTTGAAGTCTATGTAATCTAAAGGCGGTAAGGTTGGGAAACACTGAGATAGATTACAGCTAAATTGCTCATTTGTTTTCCAGCTGCATCTAACCAGATTCCCAACAAGATTCATCATAAACATACGTCTTTAAAAAAAAAGTTAATTATGTTTATTTTTAAAAGAGAGGCAGCTGGAGAGAATGTTTGTTATCATTACCTAAGATATTTCTTTTTCAACTGTGAAACATTGGAAGTTGGTAATAATAATATTACAGAAATATTTCTATTCTCACATTTTTATTTAAAACAGCCAAAGTAGTATATCATAAATAAAAGCCCACCCAAGGATTTAAAAATAGCACAGGATCCTAAAATCCCAGGGAAGGCTGCTAAGGTACTATCAAACCCCAGTCTGCATTTGCTAGAGCTGGCTAACCAACCGGAGGGATTTTGATACTCTCTCTAAAATGTTGCAGGTGAATTCCTGGACAATTTTTCGTGTAAGTGGAGCCCAGCTCAGAAAGCTATATTAGCTTGAACTTGAAACTGGCCGGCTGTAAATTTGGGATGCAGACCCTCCTTTTCGCCCGCCAACACAGCTGTCTGTAGAGATAAAGACCACTCCACTGTATATGAGCTACATGGGATTTTAGAAAAGCTGGTTTTTATTTTTAATCTTTTTTTTCCCCCTCCTCACAGTTGGATTGGAGATTGAAAATCATCTTAGGTAAATTGCTTTCGGGAGCACTTTAAAGCTGCCCAGCTTCCTAGCAAATTCATTTAATGGAAAATTATTTGTAGGAATTATTTGGGAGGAAGCTATGAGACAGCGAGCAGGTGGGTGGAAGGAGAAACTGGAGGAGCCGGGAACTGGCAGCTTCCTCCGAATGGCATCGTTTGTGCTATGACATCACGACACTCCGAGATGATGTCACTGTGGCATCTCCTGGAGACGCCTCTCCCCAGTCCAAAAATGGATACTTACTATTTGCAAGGAGTAAGCTGTGTTTCCCAAGTTCACTCCCTCGGCAGCGATCAGTTTAGTGCTCTCTTGAATATCTAGGCCAGATATTCTCTCAGAAAAAGGGAAAAAATAAAGAAAAATAATATCACTAGCCGGAATATATCTCAGCTTAGTTTTATTCAGAGCACAACATCCATTAAGGGCTGAGGGGACAAAAACCCCTCCTATGTTTTCTGTTGATATATTTAATCACACTTCTAGCCAGAGTCAAATGTGGGCTTTCCAAGACTTTTTTATTATAATTTTTGGAGAGCTCTTTAGATGATTCTGAATTAGTAAAACAGGAATCTTGAGTCTCTGTGGTTCACTCCTGCTTGATAAGTATTAATTGAATGAAAATGTGAAGACAGATGATGCCAAAGTTGATAGCAATCGTCATTCGGTCCGAAGGACCGTTGATGAGTTTATTTTATTCCATGAATGGTAACCTTTAGATTGTAACTCTCAAAAGACCTGGCGCATTATGGGAACTGCACTCCAACAGATCGGAAAGGTGAAAATTGGAGCATAAGGTTTGATTATGTGAGCCCGATGGATCCCCTGCCATGGTCTCCTTGCTCTCTGAGCCAACCGGGGCCTCCTGTCTTCCCTCTTGCATTGTTCTGCTCTGCAGCCCAAGTCAGGGACTCCTTCATTAACCTTCCCTCTTTCCGGAGTGAGAAATCACTGGCGGCTAAACCTTCTTGGGGGAGACGTGCAAAGGAACAGTCCTGAATGCTAATTAACACACAGGCGTTGTCACTGCCTCTGGAGCCCAGGCCGGGGGGGGGGGGAGTTCAGGGGGCCTGTTTGCACTGGCAGAGGAGCAGCCAGAGAACTTCTGTGGGAGAAGGAGTGGAAGCTGATTGAAGATTGACTCCAGCCTGCAGCCATTCCAGAATCAGTGGCCTGTCCTAACCACGAGGGAATAAACACAGGCCTTTAGTTCATCCTCTGTGAACGACGCTCCCTTAGGAGAGATCTGGGTATCGAGGTTAAAGAGAAATATAAATGACCTTCCTATTTCATTGTTCATCCTTCCTCTCCCAAAGAGGCAACTGAAAGGCCCTTCGCATGGAAGGAGGCTCCATCTCCAGCTGTGATTTTTTTTTTTAAAAAAAGACCATTATGCCTGATTGTGTGGTATCACAATATGATGGGGCTGAAACCACCAGGAGGTAAAATTCAGGTAGAACCCACCCTGGATGTCTGAATGCAGAATTTTTAAGGTGTTTTGAAAGCAAGGGCAATCATGTTGGTCCATGGAGAAGCAGGAATTCTTAACCTGTCGTTGGAAACGCCGTCGTTTGGCCCAGTCATACTGGAGCAAACAAGGGTGCGGTGTTTGCAGTTCTTTTGGGATGAAATTGTAGCCGGGATGCCTTGGGAGAGGCAGGAGGAGATTCCCCAACTCTTTTTGAGGAGCTGTCCAGCAGTTCAGGACTTAAGGGGTCAAAGCTTCAGAAGAGCTGTCCAGCAAGAGATTAGCCGAGCCTAACCAGGATAAGACCTCATCCACCGCCGTAGGAGCTTTGACTGTCCTGCTCTGGCCTTTTTGGACTGTCATCAGAACCTCAATCTTGAACAATGCCCAGGCATAGCTTCACTCGAGGAAGATCCTCCACAGCCAGAGGGGCAACGAAGTTATTGACTCTGCTTCCAAGGTCTTAAAGGTGATCAGGAGGTGGAATACTTGTAATCAAGAACCAGTAAACCGGTGGCCTAGTCCAGACTCCCCAATTTGATCAACTGCAGGGGTGGGGACATCAGATTCTGGAATTCCCCGACCAGTGCGGTCCTTTTGGAGAATTCTAGGAAAGGGTTAGCAGCGGAGTCTTCCTTTTCCTAAGGAAATCCCACTGGATTGAATATGGCCCAAGGGAATAATGAACCTCATCTGCGGCCTGCCTTGTTTCCTGGTCTTCAGGTGGTTAGAGAGAGATTTGGTGAGGAAGCTGTCTTGGTTGACTCCATTATCTATTCCTGGCCCAGCTCTTGTTTTCAGGCAAAACTCATCCTTCCTTAAAGATGAATAGCAATAGAATAGAATAAAGATGAATAGCAAAATATTAGATGTTCTTTAGACAAGTGAGAGCTACTCCCTTCATTTCCAGGGGCCAAATACCAAAAAGGCTTTTATCAGGCACAAAATAAGATGATGTGACGTGCACCAGTGCTCATTTTGTGAACTGCCACTGTGCTATTTCCCTCCTAGTTAAATCCTTTCTGAGATCCTAGATATTCCTGGAGTTCGGCCAAGAGTTACATTAGCTTATTAAGTGTTGAATTAAAGAGGTGCAATCTGCCTTAATAGAGGTTGCACTCATTAAAGAATGTATATTGTTCTGATTTCCATTCCTGAGTTTGGGACACTCCATTTGTCTTCCTTGTTCTCCAACCAGGCGTGGGGTAGATTCTAATTACCCACGTCCTGCCTGGCTGTTGTTGAGGAGAACTGGTATCCAACCAGCTTCAGGCCTGATTGGAAAACATCTCTGAAGCTCTCAAAGAGGCACGAGAGTCCCTGGGAAGGGGGGAGTGGGCCATTTCATCTGCATGGGTCCCTCCCCTACCAAGTCCTGCATCACTTCCTAACTCCACTAGAGCAAAATTGGACAGCTTGACGGATGGAGGATCACTGCAAGGTTTTTGTGGAGAGAGAGATATGACCAAGAGAACAGAAAGATGGGCACCAGATGAGTTAATTTTGCAAAGCCAGGTCAATCCCATCTATTTCTCCCCCAATGCTTCCTTTATGCCCCAATCCTTTGGCAGCCTGACCTGAGGGCTCTGCACATGGGTTCTCCTGTGACCTGACAATCAACCTGAAGGTTTAACCTCTGCCAGCAAGAGTAGATTAAAACCAACGAATAGCCTCTCATTTGTCATTCTGTGGCTATTTTTCAATTTGGCCCTATTGGAATGCACAAACACACAATTTCATTTTCATTTGAACATTTTATTATATTTATTAAATTTATAAGCCACCCATCTCACTGTGGAAAAGGACTCTTAATTAAGGTCATGGAACAGATGCAGTTGATATTAATTTAAATATTTGTGAAATTTGCTTCTCAAAATGGATTGGAAACGGGGTAGAGATGCTGGCATCACTGGGCTGATGACTTGAGAAAGCCATCAAATCGGGAATTAATACAAGAGGCTTGCTTTTGAGGAATAAAGTTGAGAACTCTGTACTCGGCTCCTCTTTCCCACTAAGGAATCCTTTCTTGAGGGTCATTTGGGAATGAAATTTTGCCTCCTGGCTCAGAATCACAGCTAGGAGCCCCTGAGATGTTATGAGATGTTTGAAGTCATTGTAAAGTCTGCTGTGAGTTACTTTGCTCCTCATACCATAAATTGTGGAATGACATAGAATGATCACCGTCTGGATTTTGCTGCATGACTCCAGATTCCCAAAGAATTATACAACCCCCCCTTTAAAATGTGTATTTTTAAATATGAGGCGTCATAAATGGCTTTCAGAGCATGATATTTCAACTTGTCTTTTGATGAATGTAGGGTTTGGGAAGGGATTTATGGCTGAACACGGGCCAAATTCTCAGGGCTAAATAGAGAGCAAATGGATCAGCCCTGCTTTGTCTTTATTTTAAAAGAGATGGGTATATTTTATATTATAGCTGATACAGTCACAATATGACGCATATGAAACTTCTTTGATTTAACTTTGTCATCCTGCAGACTATTTATTGCAATTCAGCTTGTTCCTTGCTTCCTTTTCTACAAAAAGCATCCACAATCAAAATAGATAGTTGATCTTTTTAAAAGCTAAAACAATCAGTAATTATCAAAGAAAGAATAAGTATACTGAAAAAAAGAGATTAAAGTGAACAACCATTTTTTTTAAAAAAAAAAAACCCAACAACTCAGAGATAAAAATAAAAAAAACTTGACTTTGATTACTACTGATTACTACTGATCAGTAGTAACACAATTTCCATTTTTCTGCGGAGCTGAGTCACTGGGAAGAAGATGCCAGCAGTGGCTGGGTATTCAACCTCTCCTGTTCTCTCCTCTCCCTCAGAATCCTTTGCTGGGCCTTGCTTAAGTCATGCCAACATCAGGAGATGTTCACCATGCCAGATTCCAATGGAGAGGAAGAGCTGAGTTGCAGCTAGCCAGATGGTGAAGCAGGATTTTCTTGGACATCCTTTGGACATCTTGGCCAGTCTGCCCAGAGAATTCATAGGCAGCCTACCCACTAACTATCTTGGACTCATGCTGACTTGAAAAGCAACGGGTGGACGTCGTCTAGGTAAGGCACAGCGTATGTTGCTTTGTTGTTTGTCTCAGAGGGCTCTGCAACAGGGTGGAAAGTCCAAAGAATAATTTATGGTGTGTTTCCCATTTCTTGGTTTGATCGTAGATTCATTTTCACAATAAATATGCCTGTGTAAATCAGTCTCTCTCTCTCTCTCTCTCTCTCTCTCTCTCTCTCTCTCTCTCTCTCTCTCGTTCGTCCTTCAGATCAGTGTATCCTTTGTCTCTCTTATTGCATCATGAGAATGTGGTGAGATGCTGACATATCAGCTCTCAGATCTTCTTGTACCCTCTAAATCAACAGAATTTGAGTGAGATTAAGAGACCTCAATCTCACCTAATCCCCAGAATCTAGGAACACGGGAAATGTAGTCTTCTAGAAGTTCCAGTTACTTGGTGGAGACTTGATCTTCTAAAAATGGCATGTGTGGCAGAATATCATATTGGAGCATGCGTCCAATAATTTTCCAAGGTCAAGGAGTCTCAAGAGACATAGTTTCTTGGGCACGCGGCTTCTCGGACACTCTGGGAAACCTGCATTCTGACCTCTGTCTACTCAGAAACCTGGTTTTCTTTTCAATCCAGACAATATCTTGGGAGAGAGGAAATTCAGTTTATCATCTAGGTGGTCATTCCAGGGTGGACCTCTTGCTCTTCTGAAGAGATGAGTGGCTTCCTTGCCTTGATGCTGCCTTATGTCAGGCTGCCCCGCATTCATCCACGCCCCTCTCTGATAGCAATTGCAGCAGTCTTTCTCTGATTAAAGACTTCATTAGTCTTTATTGTGTTGGACTTTTAATTACCCTCCCTGTCTTTGCCTAACTTATTTATGATTTATAGTTGGCTTGGCTTGTCTCACTTGTTTAAAGTTTAAATACGAATATTTGTTATCGTACTTGCTAAAAATAGCCCACATTCTCCTGTGGACTTTTGCTGCCCTGACTTCCCTGCGATGCCTCATGAGACCCAAAACAAACACATGAGGCCATGAGACCCAAAACAAACACATTTGCAGTCAGATTAGTTGAAGGGATGAAAAACACAGGACGCTGCTGTGTCATATTTTCTGCAATGGGAAAGCTGGGAGCAAACATAAAAATCCCATTTTAGGTTCAATTTTCTTTTGTGGCCTTTCCAAAATTTAAACATAATTTAATCAAATGGCTGCTATTAAAAGGGAGGTGTGTGAGTTTCAGTACACTGCATTGAACGCCACTTTCTCTGGCAGTAGATTGCTACCAATAAACAAATTGATTAACTTAATGAGATGCATGCAAATGTCCAAGAGCAATTGGAGCGGGGTTCAGCAGCAAAGCAAAATCTTTCTGTAATTAGAATCCTGGAGTCGTCTTTACATTCCCTCCAAGTAAAAAGTTGCTGAAACGTTGTGCTTTTTGTGTCCCGAAAACTCTGTGACCTGCATCTCAGTTCATCAGAAAAATGCTTTCAGTCTTTCTGGGCTCCTCTAGGCTAGCCCATAAGAATGCTTGTTGCTTATCCCTAATTCGTTGGAGTCTTTCCCCATATCCTACTCTATAAACCATGGGTCAAAGAACCACAAACCAAAGGAAGGCAAAGTGTAGAGCTTTGTATATTGTGCAAAGCCAGCCTCCGAGGACACACGAGGGTCTCTGTTACAGATGGGACAACCTCCTCTAGTCTGGTTGAGCCTCCCGTTAGCCACAAATCGGGTTTCTATCCTGGTGTTTGTGGAATAAACTGCTGATGGAGTTGGGTAGGGTTCCCTGCCTTCTTTCGTGGAGTTTAGGGCTAGGGTTGAAAGCTTGTTTATTTTCCCAGGCCTCTAAAAAGCTTTAGTTTTATTGTTCATGTTTGTTTTCATTTGTGGTCCTTTTTATTGAAGATTTCATAACATTTTTGTAAGCCACCCAAACCCATAAAGGGACTGGATGGGAAATAAATTTCCTAAATAAAAGAACTTCACAAATTTCCCCCAGAGGTAATAAATGTTTTGCTTATGGCTACCCGGAGTAATTGTTTATGCAGTAGAGAGTTGCCTTCAGAAAGATTGGACGGCTCAGCGGACAGATGGATTCCATCAGGGCATTCTGGGGGTCCCCGCTTGTAGGGCAGGGGTCTGATTTTCATACTACTCCCAGTGTAACCATGTTTGGCTGCAAGGGTTACTGGCTGGGGGTACCGGTTGCCCCCAACCCCCTTCTGGAACACCAACAGCTTTCCCAAGAAGGATAGAGAGAGAGAGAGAGAGAGAGAGAGAGGGATGGATGGATGGATGGATGGATAGATCAGTGTTCCTCAACCTTACATTAAGCTGTGTGAACCTCAACTCCCAGAATTCTCCAGATAGCTGGAATTCTGGGAGTTGAAATCCACATAGCTCAACAGTTGCTGAGGTGGAGAAATACTGCAACGGATTGTGGGATTTCAAAATCTCTCAGCTGTTTCTGAGGGTCTTTTCTCTTCTGGGTTTCTCGCATCCAAATGGCATCTGATGGATTCCTCAGGCCTTGCGTGGCTCTCCCTGTTGAATGGTCATAGCTTTGCAGAAACTTTGGGATGCACATCTTTGCCTTGCATGAGAGCCAAAGTCTCCCTTCACTCCCTGCCTCTCCCTTAGCCAGCACAAATTATCTCCAAGATTGGTTTTTCTGCCAATTTGTGTTGTTCGGCATCTGTCAAAAGCAAACAAATCTCCACAGCCCCGTTGTTGACATTGTCAAGAGGAGGTTCCATCACCGGACCTTAATTTCCCCAAAGCCTTTTTCCTCCCGGATAATAGAATTTGTCATTTTTTTAAAAAATAAATAAATAAAATGCTTTGTTTAATTCATGCCTGAATTAAACGGAAATGACTCCGTAAATGCACTTCCCTGCCAATTTGTGTTCCCCCTGCTAATAATATGTCGTTCCTTGAATAGATTAAAATTTGGGGGAATTAGTCACCAATTGAACTCACGTAATGGTTTAATGAAGAGGGAGATTTGCTTTTGTAATTGGGCCAATTGTTCCTGGCCAACCTGATTTGCAGGCTTCTGTGGTTGGTTGGCTGGCTGGCTGGCTGGCCTGGCCTGGCAGGGTTATGGAGTCTGCAAGCCGAGAGGAATTGGGGAGGGGGAGAAGGAGAAGGTTGAGGATCGGGGAGTCCAGGCTGGCACGGGGAGTTGCTCCTTCACAGGCTGCCCCCCTTCTCCGTCAGCGAAGACCCTCCCAACACACCAGACTGAGACAACCTGGTGTGCCAGGGCTGCCTGCGTTGGCAACTCATCCGGGCTAAGACGGGTCGGGAGGTTTGGGCTCATCTCCAGGGAGGCCCTGATGGGAACTGAACTCCAAAACATCTGGGCTGAGACCAGAATGGCTGGCAGCACAGCTGGTGGAAGCTGCTTACCTGCCTGAGGCTAAACAAAGGGGCATCTCCTTTCAAGCGTCTTTGTATGACAATCTGACAAGAAGCAATGGATGGAAACTAATCAAAGAGAGGTCCAACTGAGAACTGAAGAAGCTTCTTGGATGAGAAGCAAAATATCTTCAACGAAAAACAAAATCCAGTTGCCTTTTGAACCATGACCTGGATGACTGAGAATCTCCATAGAAATAAACCTGGAAATAAGGAGAAATTTCCTGATACTGACAACAATTAATTGGTGGAATGCCTCCAAAAGTTGTGGGTTTTTAAGGACCAACTTTTGTCTGAAATGTTATAGGGCCTCTTGCTTAAGCAGAAGGTTGAACTAGAAGGCTAGAAGACCTCCGAGATCCCTTCCAACCTAGTTATTCTGTTAAAATCAGGCCCGCCCACCCCCAGGCTGTGGGGCATGTGCTGCTTGAAGTATCCCCCTCCCGCTGCCTGTGGGTCGAGGCTCTGACCAGCAATGGTGTCCCGAGAGACATTACTGAATGGGCAAGTCCCCTGGCTTGAAAGACCGGGCCCTTTGAATTTGGGGAGGATGTGGATCTGGGGTTTGGCCCAGAATTACATCTTGCCTTGGGGGTGGTTCCCCCCTCCCTCTGCTCTTCAGCGCCTGGGGAAGCCTCCCTTCAAACTGCCCTCAGGTTATATGGCCCTTTTCCCAACTTCCCTCTCTGGAAAGGTGGAGGGAGCCCAGGCATCCCCTCCCCCAACTCCCTGAAAACCTATAACCTCCGGATATAGTAAGAGGGTCCAGGCTCTCTTCTTCTTCTTCTCTTTCTTTCTTTCTGACCACAGTTCCGGTAGCAGCGCTACCTCCTGTTCCCCAAGGCCACCCCCTCTGCCCACCCTGTCAGGCTGTTTCCCGTGGACGTGGGGAGGTGGGAGTCCCTGGCAGGAGGCAGGAGGCAACGGAGGAGGACGTGGCTGACCACGCAGCAGGGTGACACTAACGGGTCACGGCCAGCGTGTCCATGGAAACTTGCTGACATCTGCTGTGATCAGAGAAATCATTTGAGGACAAGAAGGCTCTTCGGATCCGTAAGATGAGGCAGCGACATTGTTGAGCAGGCAAGAGGACGTTCTGCTCTTGTTGGGGGCAACAACGACAATTCTGGAGGCAAAGAGGAGAAGCGTCTCCGGGGTCCTTGACGCCGATGACTGGCCACACGTTTTGTGGTGAAATGTTACAGGGAAAACGTCCAGGTTTGGTGACATCTGAGGTTTCTGGATAAGAGTTTCTGAGGAGGAACAGCAGTTTTTCCTCCTGGCCCTTTGTGTGTTCAGCTGGCTTAGAACGGGATCGGGTAGATTTGGCCCGATCCAGGAAGGATCTTCCTGCATGCTTCTAAATCCAAGAGGTCGGAGGGCTCCAAAGAGCATTCCTGGGGCTCATCCAAATTGTGAGCAAAAAGGGGGAACCGTTTCCCTCATGAGTTACGCAGGACACCTGCGGGCCTGTCTGGCCATTCTCAGAATGAGGAAGTGCCTCATCTGGAAAGGGGCTGCTTAGTTTCACCTGCTCTTTGACAATATAAATGTTGGTGTTAACAAAACCGGCCTTGTTATTTCTGGGCCCTTTGCCCAAAAGCTGCTGCCTTGGAACTCCCTGCCACTCCTGAACAGGGCGATGCCACGATGAGTCAGTGGGTGGGCCCTGGCCTCCTTCAGAAGAGCTCCTGGTCAGAGCCTGATGTGGGATGGCCCCGGATGTTCCTTCCCACACCTGGAAGTGGGACGGGCTCTCCAGGTGTTGGCCTGGGCCGTTCTCGGGAGGGGTGGAGCTGAGAAGCCCCCGGCTGATTCCTGGGGAGAGACTCAGCTGTCAGATCCTTCAGGAAAGCCGGGTGGGTGGACAGCAGGAGGGCGAGGAAAGCAGCTTCATTGAGGATTCACACAGCCTGGCAGCACCCACGTTCGTCTGCCGTAGAATGAGGACTGCAGTTCCGGCTTTAAGGGGCCGACGGCAGTTGGGAGTGTGATAGCCAAGCCAGCCCAGCTGCAGGGAGAAGCAGCTGGAGGAGATGAGCCCCCATGGGAGCCGCCGAAGGGAAGGAAGAAAACAACTTCAGCTCTTGAGTCATCATCGCAAGTTGTGGAGCGCTGATTCATGCCACAACTGGGAGCACCACGTTCAGGTTTGGCTCTGCCGTCTTCGCTGTCGTCAGAGGCAGCCAACAATAGCTCAGGCGGGGGGGGGGGGCACCTGCAGCCGCCAGAAAGCGAGGGAGTCGAGCTCTCTCGGACGGGAAGCAGGGGGCGGTCAGGGATGAATGGACCCCCTCTGGGAGGCTGAGAATTGCTGAGTGGGACAGATCTGGGCTGAGGCAGCCTAGGGGGGCTCAGGCTGCAATCCTGCCTGTTTTAAGCTAGCATTTTTTTGGGGGGGGGGGCTTGGCGACCATGGCTGCAGTTGAGCATCATGAGAGTGTTAAGTGCCTGGCTTCTCTGTAGTTATTCCTGGTCTGTTTTGGAGACCAAGGCAAGAGTAGATCAATCAGAATACAGCTGGAAGGGACCTTAGAGGTCTTCTAGTCCAACCCTTTGCTCAAGCAGGAGACCCTATAGCGTTTGAGACTAGTGGCTGTCCAGTCTCTTCTTAAAAACCTCCAGTGATGAAGCACCCACAGATTCTGAAGGCAACTTCTGTTCCACTGGTTGATTGCTCTCACCGTTAAGAAGTTTCTCCTTAATTCCAGGTTGCTTCTCTCCATGATTAGTTTCCATCCATAGTTTCTTGTCTTGCCTTCAGGTGCTTTGGAAAATAAGCTGTCCCCCTCTTCTTGGTGGCAGCCCCTCAAATACTGGAATACCGCTGTCATGTCACGTCTAGTCCTTCTTTTCTCTAGATATCTGGTACATACCACGAGATGATCACCTCATGGGGCAAATGGACATGAAGTCATCTGTTGTCATGTATGACATAGTTCATGTCATTAGCACCATGTTGTCAACTGCTAATGAGCCGAGTTCAGGAGAAGCTGCTGTGGAAGGCATGAATGGAAGGCTTAGCTTGTTGGTAGGCAGCTTCCGGTTTCCATGTCAGGCAAGTCCTTAGTGGAACATGGACACTCTTAATGGTCTTCAAGCCCTGCTCTAGAAGCTGGCTTGGAGAACTCTTCTTTGCTTGGGCTGGAGGAGCAGCTGGGAAGCAAAATGAGGATAATGGAAGACAAAAATTCCCAGATGTTCTAAAACAGGAGTCTCCAACCTTGGCAACCTTCGGACTTGTGGGCTTCAACCTCTAGTATTCCTCAGCTGGCTGAGGAATTCTAAGAGTTGAAGTCCACAAGTCGTAAAGTTGCCAAGGTTGGAGACTCCAGTTCTAAAAGCTTGGAGAGCAAGGTTGGGGGCAGCTCCATGGACATGGATTCTTCTCATTTTTGGAAGTCAGCTGTGACTTGGACTCTGTTTACAAGCTGTTTTGTGTATTTGCAATAGGAAGAGGGATCTGAACTGTGCCAAAAAGGGGAACGAAAATGTGATGTTTCAGTGGCAATTCCCGGGGTTGAAACTCAGTTCTCCCAGCAAAAACAAAACAAAATGGAGACTCCATTTCCCAGAATGCTGTCTCAACCTTCCCTTTTGTGGGTCAAAGTTCTTAATTTTTTTTTTAACGACAGAAACATTATCTGATAACAAGAGTTCTTTGAGATTCAGTTGTGAGAAACCCACTGCCTCTGCAACATTATCCGACTGCAAGATCTCAAAATTTTCTGGAAGACTTTTTAGATCTGGTTCTGTCGTTTAGCTTGAGGGTCTAATAGTGTATGAAACCATTGTGATGACAGATGGCTTGAGGGCATGCCCTTCATTT